>CM064559.1:520651-763587 GCA_032716605.1 Paralithodes platypus
GTGAGTTTGGAGTATTCCGGAGTTCCAAGAGTAACCCGGTCGAAAAATCCTGCACAGTCAATGTTGCCAGAGGGTGCAAGTCTTTAAGGTGAGGTGCTTGAGAGACTTCACCGCAGCCTCGGCTATGGCCGTTCGCCTGTGGGTAAGGCGGTTGATGTTACCACATGGGGCCGAAACCCCCATCGCTTCATAAAGTCCCGGAAAACTCGTGGCTGGTGAATTGTAGGCCCCCGTCGGTCCTCAGACGAAGGGGCACACCAACTTCCCGGAAGTAGCGACAGAATATCCTGATTGTCGCAGAGGCGGTTGTGTCGCAGGTGCCTGGCGACAACAAACAGGGCCACCCAGAGAGATGGTCGATGCACTACCAGGAAAGAACTTCCCGGCGACCATGAAAAAAGTCGGCCGCCACAGACTCAAAGGGCCGTGTAGGGTTGTCATCATTTCCTGAGTGGTTCCTTCTGGAGGCTAGGCTGAAGGGATATCTGGCACGAATCACACGCTTGAACAGTGTTGGTGATGAGGAACTTTATCCCCGGCCAGAAGGGACAGCCGGCCTCGCCCTTGCGTTTAGTGGCCTCCACACCAAGGTGGCAGTCATGAAGATGCTGTAGGGGTGCGTCGGTGGAGGGGAAGGCAGGAACCACGATCCGAGCCTCCATACAGGACGAGGTCCATCATCAGCGTAGGAGCTTCGTCCCGTCATCTTCCAGTTATGGGAGCAAGGAAATTGTGACGGTCGTATCGGTTGGCAGGGAATCCTGAGGTCAACACAAGTCGAGTAGACGAACATACGCAGGGTCCGCTCTTGCGCCGACCGTGAGGATCCTGTAGCGTCCTGTATGCGTCTTTATGGTTGCCGAAGACTCGCCCCCTGCCGAAAGATCGTCCTGAGTTGATAAACGGTCCTTGGTTGTCACTATAGTCCTGAGGTGAGGTGGCGGCGTCGGGCACAAGCGTCTAATCCTCTGGCGTTGGGGCGGCTGACCGGGGCTCGAGACAGGGCATTAAGGGATTGCAGAGAAACTTGCCGGCATGCCACCCACGGCCGTGAAGATATCGGTGTGAGGTCTTCTCTTCAGGCGTTGGAGGCGGGGGATTCTCCACAGCGTCCAACGTGTAGTGATTGATGATAGGGTATGATAGGGGCGGTGGTCAGTACATTCAGTGTGAAATCCTGGACACCGCTGTAAATACAGTCGGACACTTGGACATGGCACCCAAACAGCAGCTCAACATCTCCAACTCGATAGTCGTTAGCATAGCGGGTCTCCAGATGGATCCGCCAGGAACCGAGAGCCACACTGGGAACGAGGACGCAGGTGGCCACTGCCGTGGTCCTGCAAGAGGGCATACCCAATGCCGTTGAGTCGCGATGCATCAGTCTGAAGAATGGTGGGTAGGTCTGGGTCGAAGTGTGGGAGAACAGGAGGACTGACAAGGGCTAACTTGACTCGCCTGAAGACCTCATAGTGGTCAGGAGTCACACAAATGTCCTCTTGGGGCTCATCAAAGGGCGGAGGGGCTGAGCGGCGGCGGCGATGTCAGGGGTAAACTCTGCCAGCTGGTTGACCAGACCCAGGAATGACCTGAGGTCGGTCAAGTTGGATGGTGCCGGAAAGTCCCCGATTGCAGCCACGTTGCTCGTGTCAGACGCATGGATCCTCATGGGTTGACCCACCATAGGCTTGAGGGGCACAGTCTTAGGTCGTCTTTGGACATCAACATGTCGCTAAACTCCGCAGGAAGTAATTCTTGGCTTCAGCAGGCGACGTGGAGACTGGAAGTGGTGTAGCCTTACACCTGTTGACGTGCTTGACCTCTTGTATGGACTTTGGGAATGCCAGAGGTATGATGGCTAACTCCCTGCAGTGGCTGTATGAAAGCAGAGGAGTCGGGACACCCTCGTGCACATGTATCAGGGCAGTACACACTCTCTGTCCCAGGGTGAGGGTAGCCTGAAATACCCCCAGAGCAGGTGCCATCGGGGAGCGTCCGCCGTGAACGTTGTCGTGGGTGAAGGGGCTCGCAGGCTGCTCATGGGGATAGCCAAATCCTCAAGGTGACGCCGGCCAATCACGGTGACGTCAGCGCCCGTGTCCGGTAACATCCGTAGGCGGGATGTAGCGTCGCCAAAGGAGAGGGTAACACAGAAGGGTTGCGGCGTCGAAGCGTAGAAGGAGTCGATCACACCTGACGACAGCTATTACTCCTAGCATTGGGCGCTTGCCAGAGTTGGAGGGGGCACCCGTATCGCCTGGGGGGCACCTTGAGTCTTTCCTTCTTCTTAGTCGACGGACAACACTTGTCATAATGCCCCAGAAGACAACAGATGCGGCACTGAACCTTGTAAGCAGGGCACTTAGCTGTCCGAGCCCAGTGACCGTGGCGCCCACAGTTGTTACAGGTGCTGCCAGCAGCGGGACACTTGTCAGGCCCGTGTCGGCGAGCGCAACTCTGGCAGGCATCAGCTGCATTCGATGGAGGCTTGGGGGATTGGGTCCTTTCACTGCCCTGTTTCTTGTTTTTCTTGTATGAAGAGACGGCCCTTACTTGTTCATGGGGCGCACTAATGGCCGTGGTCGCAGATTTGGCAGCCTCATACGAGCGGCACGTAGTGACGACATCCTGTAGTATTGACTTGGAGTCCAGGGCGATGAGTTTCTGGACTAACTCCTTGTTCGGAGGCCCGTGAGGATGATAGTCTGAGTTGTGTCTCCACCCAGATGGGTGAGTTACCAGGGCACACATCCACTTCTTCTGCGAGACGTTTGAGGCGGACGTCGAACTCTGACAAAAGTTTCCCCTTCATGCCGTCTGCAGTCAACAATTCACGACGCCGGAGTGACTAATTCCTTAGACTCTTGATATGAAGCTGCAGGGCGTCCAACACCTCTTCAACAGTCTGTCTGTGGAGGGAGCGATCTGGAGGGTGTGTTCTAAGACACGCTGTGTCTCGAGTGTCAGGCACATGCGTAGTTGTATCATCTGTTTGGCCGCAGGCAGGTTGGACAGGTCCACCATGACAGCATAGTCGTCCCAGCGTCTCCTCCACTCCCGGAACATCTGGAATGTAGCGTCAGGCTTCAATGGTGGTGGTGTCTGGGCCGTAGCCTTCTGTGGTGGAGCATTGTGTGAGGGATGTGGAGAAGAATGTGGCTGCTGTCCGCCAAGGTGACCAGCAGGTGTGGAGGAGTCAGGAGGGGTCCTGGTGGGAGCCAACAGCTGAAATAAGCTCTGGAACTCCTGTCTCCACATCATGCCTGCGAGACTCCTCCAGGACACGATCTCGGCGGGCCTCCTCCTCTTGTCTCCTCTGCTCATCATACCTGCGAGACTCCTCCAGGTATTTGAAAAATTGCAGGAAATCAGCTGAAGAAGGGGCTGAAGGTGTGGTTGGGGACTGAGGGTGCTGATAATAAGGTATGTATTCCTCCCCATCATAAGGCAAGTTTGTTCCTGTCCCTTCGTCCTGTACATCACCAGAGTCTGACATCTTGTGTGGGTGACAGACAGACAGGGAGATAACAAACACACAGTTATTAGCCTCTCACATAATACAAGGGGGGTATCAAAATGACTGGCCAAAACAGCAGAATATTTAAAATACACACCAGGTGTATCCTCACCAATGTATGAAACCCAATTACAATTAGCACTGAAGGGAATGCTTGGGTGATGAAATAAAAGTTTGCCAGTTGTGTGTGTGCCCAGTGTGTGTGCGTGCGTATGTACCAAGCGGTGGAGCGGTGCCGGCGGTGCGCGGCCTCTAGTGCTGGGCAAGACTCGATATTTTTGGACTCGATGGAATCGAGTATTTTTGGGGACAGACTCGATAGACTCGATTCTAGACTCGAGTCTTTCCCTACACTTATTCTACAGTGGTCAGTGACACACCTTAGTGATCTGAAAGGTCACCCGGGTCACTCTAAAGGGGTTCAGGTCACTATAGCGAGTCCATACGACCAGGTGGCAGGTGATCGCCCTCGGGCGGTGAGACGGGCCATAGTTAGAGATACTGTAGTAAAAAGAGAGCGGCCATCTTCTTCCCCAGACGCCATTCTGGGGCCATAATTATCATTTTCATCATTAAGCATATCATTATCATGATATTATTAATATATATTAATACATATTTATCGTTATAACCGTTTGCGAGTTTCAGGGTAAAATAATTTGAAGCCAAAGAGATCAATATTATATGGAAATACAATACTTTTGATGGCTTCAACAGTTGATTTGATGCATTTATAAATATATTTCAACCGTATATTAGTGAACCTGATGTCTTCAGCTCTAACTTCCTTGCAAGAAACTGATGCTTGAGTCTGTGAGCCTAGTGTGACCCGTGACCCCGTGACTCCGTGAGCCAGCCAGTGAGCCTCCTAGCTATAATCCGCAGCTTCCACAAGACTCGTTTTCTACTACTTTCTACTTTCTAATTCTACTATGCGCCTCGCTGCCAGACTGCCAGTCTTTGTACAAGTTTGTAGGCCTAGTAGAATCGATTCTCTATAAATTGGACTCGAGTCTGGGATCGTTCACCTGGACTCGAAAGACTCGATTCTGGGCTCGATTCCTGCCCACCCCTAGCGGCCTCCCTCACCTCAGTATCTTGCTGGCAGTCAGAGGGGGAGGATCTCACGCCCCGCTCTCTCGTGGCTCGGACTTGTGCGGGCGTTATGCTATGCTTATGCCACACACAATACATATAAAATAAAGCACACAATATAGCACTGGCACATATAATATCACTGGCACTGCACTGGGAACGTCGGCACCGCACTGTTGAGCACTATAACACTGTAATCCAAGCTGTGAGACGGTGGCTGGGATGCAGGGTGTGTGGACAATGGCGGCTGGCGGCGTCTGGCGAAATCCACATAAACTTCTCTTAATACACACTGCGCCATGTTATGTGTGTCCCAGCTAACTCCATAGATGCTCAACAGGCCTATCTTGGGTTGGGGAGTAAGTAGACACGCTGTAGATATATAGGTTCTTATTGAGAAGGATATGGGATACAGGCACGAAGCAGAGCCTACAGGGTGATAGCTCTGTCTCGTGGTACACAAACATGTATTGGCCCTCTGGTGAGAGGAGCCCCAGGCTTGAGTTGCCAGAGTGGCTATATGACATAACTAATATGACTGCCTGGATGCTAACATGAATCTTACTCATAGAGAGATATTACATATGCATAAGTGACTGTACTAGATATGAAAGTGATACTGTACAAGGTGAATCATATACATACAATTTTCATTATATTATTATTGGTGTTAATCTACATGATACAATTTAATGTAGACAATTGATAGTTTGTGTGATTAGTTATTTAAACAGTTGAATTCCTTTGACATGATTGGTACTATATATATTTTCATTATATTATTATTATTGGTGTTAATCTACATGATACAATTAATGTAGACAATTGATAGTTTGTGTGATTAGTTATTTAAACACTTGAATTCCTTTGACATGGTTGGTACTATATATATTT
This sequence comes from Paralithodes platypus, assembly GCA_032716605.1. Lineage (NCBI taxonomy): Eukaryota > Metazoa > Arthropoda > Malacostraca > Decapoda > Lithodidae > Paralithodes > Paralithodes platypus. The sequence continues at coordinate 526,158 of CM064559.1, forward strand.
TCATTATATTATTATTATTGGTGTTAATCTACATGATACAATTTAATGTAGACAATTGATAGTTTGTGTGATTAGTTATTTTAAACAGTTGAATTCCTTTGACATGATTGGTACTATATATTTTGTTGCATTAAGAGGGTTTTGTGAGGTTCAGGAAGGACGAATTTGAATAGTTTGATGCCTTGTAACTGATAGAGGTCCTTCCTGAACTGAGTAAAATACCGTTACTCTAATCTTTGTTGCCCGAGTTGAGTATAGAGAGTGTCTCTGGTGTTCAATGGGTTAATAGTTTGTCACTTATTGTGTTTTAAGACCATCTTAGCACTGCATATCTTGTATCATTCTAGTAGTGAATTATTGTACTTGGAGTTTAAACTTTTGATTAACTTTCCATAGACTTTAGTATGACCTTATATCCTATATGCCATTATTACATTATCTGTATTGTTTCAGTTCACGCTAAATAAAGGAAGTTGAAAGCAGTCGGACTTTGTGTAAATCCTGGGCTAGGGCAGCAACAACCACTATAACTTCCTTTGGTGAAGAGTTCATTCTCATTATGATTGATGGGTGGGTTAAAAATGTATTTACACATTTCCCTTTTCTCAGATCGGTATACCCAAAGAAGTTGGAGCGAGAGACATTCCTCTACGATGGAATCAATCGACATCTTTCCCTCACCAGTGAGTATATACCACCAGAACAACACTTGTGCGCGCGATTGAGATGGATTCTCGGCCAGTGAATAATATACTGTACGTACGTACATTGATGTTGTGATATCTTTCAGATAGTTGGCGGAGGATGCTTCGTGGATATACCAACCGTACCCACATCCTACGACACCGTTTCGTTGATTTGTATACCATTCTGGAGTTTATGGCCCGAGTTTTTTACGGGTTGGCAACAATACATGCCACCACTTCTTAGAAATTCATTATATATTATCAATAATAATAATAATATATTAAATATGTGTCAAAGTCTTGCGAGATTTATCGACGAGAAATCTGTACTATATATGAGAGTTGTCATTGTGGCGGCGGATAGAGCCACACTTATAAATTTTCATAAATTGGCAGTGCCGAAACTATTCTCATGTAAAGATGGAAATATTTGTATTATTCATATGCGATTATCACGCGAGTATCAATATATCGAATTCTAAAATGAATTTGTTTTTTATTCAGAAATATGATATGAAAAATCAATTCCAAAAACTGGTTCGTGTATGGGGGAATTACGCTATCACCTTTTCACGTCCTGGTGCCTGTTTAATACCCGACACGGGTATGTTGGAACCCGGCGAGTGGCTGACATTAAATTCCCAGCTAGACGGGGTGTGGGTGTATTTTGATGAGGAGGAGTTGGAGGATCTGAGTCTGATGAGAAACTTTGATACCGAATTCTGTCCGACCGAAAGAAACTAGATGTTGAGATTCTCGACAAAATATTTCAACAATGGGAAGAGATGTACATCCACTCCCAAGAAATTGAGTCTATCTTGGACATTATGAAAATGATGTACGTGAACATAAATGCCAAGTCGGACCGAATCGAACAGAGAATAAAGAAAATTGACACGTGTGTACTTTTATTCAAATATCAAGCCGAGTTCAAAATGGCCCAAGCAATCCTCATTTTTGGTTCGAAAGGTAAATATATTCAACACATATTACTCGCAAAGGGTCACAGAAATTAAGACTTTCAAGCAGACCTTATAGAATTTTGTCACATATTACAGAGCGAAAAAAAGCCATAGAAACCCTTGACGAGGACCAATGTAGTATAACCATGACTTCGACAGTAATGGATCTGCAAGATCCAGAATTTTTTCGAAAGAGGGTTTAGAAATAAATTTGATTTTTTAAGACAAATGACAATGTCCGGTATTGGTGTTTACGCACCGATAAATGATGCCATGCTCATCAATCCATGGTCTTTCACCATTGGTAACATTCTCCAATATCCATACTCAATAATATCACAGGTGGCCATGGAAGATTATGTCCAAAATGGAGCCCAAATGGGAGTACAAAACGTTTATACGATTGGGTAATCACGAGGGACAGACATATAACGATACTAAAAATGGTTATAATAGCGTTATACCCATTTTTAGCCCGCAGGCGGCTGATATTATGAAACCACTAATTGCCACCAAATTGTATGCAATGTGTGTCACATTTGCCATCTTAAAATCTCCCCATTTGATAGACGGGGATATACACTTTGCAGCTCTAGGGGTACTGTGGTTACATACCATAAATAAAAAAAAGGAGGAATCTCAAAAGATAATTAGCCATGTAGAGACCACGGCTCGCTTGTATCTGGCGATACAGATACAAGCCGAGTTCAAAATGGCCCAAGCAATCCTCAACACTAGCATTTTTGGTTCGAAAGCATTAAATTCAGACTATTTGGAGATGCTTAGGGTAGAACCGGCCCGGGCTCTCCTAACTGCCAATAGTCCGACGCTAGTCAAGCCCACTTTTGTCCTCCAACTTCACGGACATGACGGGGGGGGGGGCGAGGTATGATATGTATGAAATTTGTAGGCTATTGATAGTTGAGTTCTTGGGTCACTGTATACGTAAACAGAAATTTAATTTTCCTTTCGCCCATTTTTTTTTACCCACCGGGGAAATTGATAATGTGGGGGAATGTAAAATGTGTTTTTTCAATGATAAAAATACAAAATACAAAAGTATTGTACAACTTATTTCAGAAATTAAATAAAATGCGTAATCAGACATCAGCAGGAGATATGACATTAGGTACACTTCGTGTAGCAATATCATATCTTCTACCATATCCAAAGAAGGTGAAATGTCTATTTTATCCCAAACGTCTCTTGGTGTATGTCGTACATGTCCTAAGACAACACACTTCTGAAAATCGAATGTTTAAACCGATACCCGTATACAAAGAGGCCGTGAAGATAATCCATACCAATTTAACCCTTTACGGACCATGAGGTGGTTTTTTTTATGTAATAAAGCCGGTCCACCGTATCAAGCTCAATTCGGAAAGTGTTTTTACGATTCCTCTCCCCACTTTCTTACTTTGACCTGAACTCCATCATAATGTCTAGACAGGCTGAGTAACGGAGAAATATCCACAGTATGTCTGGGCCTGTGATTGGCTCCTCAGACCACCTCCGACCACACCCCCTATGTTTATATAAAAAGGCTGAGGTGGGGGTGTTCACTATTATACTTGCAGCACCGGCAGCACATAATGAACAGGTTGGTGGGTGGTACCGAAACCCAGGAGTTACGTGTCAGCTGTGTGTGGCAATGGATTACTATTCGAAACTCATATCACATGGAAAGGAGTTCGGTTATGAAGGAAAGGAACTTCAACTATTTGTAAATAAAGAGATGGAGATTTACAGGCAATTCAGAAGGGAAGGAATGGATAACGAGAGGCTATTGAGAAGGGAAGGTATTGTAGGTGTGTATTATTGTTATCCCTAGTTAAATCTGTATTGTAGGAGTTTGTGTTTTTTCTAAAAAAAATGCTCGCGACATTTTTTGAGAAATAAAACTAGTTTTCTGACTAAATAAAGTTTATTGTAAAAACAAAAAAATATACCACACCGTGCAGACGGAGGGGTTATTATCAGCTCTTCCGCTTTCCTTTTATACAGCGGTGTTGAAGTTGCTGCCTCCCCGACTCTAGGTGTTTTCGAGTCTTCTAAAGCCAGAGTGGTCGAGGCAGAAGTTGAGTGTTGGAAGGCTTCTTTTTGTGTGGCTTCTCGGTTGTTCTTCGGGTAAGGAGATCTGGAGGGATGACCATCAAACCATTGGCAACCAGAGCAGGCACAGAAAGAGCAGGCACAGAAAGTAGAGGTGGTCAAGAGTGGAGAGGCAGGTAGGAAGCAGGAGAATGAGTTAACTTTACTAGTCCGCCTCAGCGTTTTTTATATGAAAAATAGGGGGTGTGGTCTATGTGAACGAGAGGTGGTCCGAGGATTTATATACAGCCAATCACAGGCCCAAACTTTGGTTAAAAACAGAAAGAGGCTGAACTATTCAAAGTAATTATTCAATCCATTGGCCACACCCCTCAAGGCCCACAAACCAAGTCTATTTGAGGGGATTGTAGAGTAACTGGTTTTGCGATGGTAGAAGACTTTGACGGGAAAAGTGCAAAATAAACTCACATCGCATGGGGGTGCTGTTATCAGAGAGAGAGAGAGAGAGAGAGAGAGAGAGAGAAGTCAAGGTGGAAACGAAACGAGTTTTCGGGTTATATAAAGTTTATTGTAAAAACAAAAAAATACCACACCATGTACACGTGACGGAGGTGTGAGAAACAATGCAGACTGGACATCCGATATCATTCCATTGTTATGTGGATGGTGTGCACGTTTTTTTCAGTGATGATGCCCAGAGTCGACACTCGATGACCAGCCGCACTCCCTTTCTTAGGCCTGAGATGTGCATACCCACAACTGGCTGTATGTAAGAGTCGTTCTTTTGGTAGGGAAAGTAATACGATGGAAAACCTTGCCGGGGCACACTACTAAGCTTATCCGACCATCAAAGCTTTCATTGTCACAGGACACCCAAAGGAACTTAGGTATCACCTGATGGTAAGTCTCTAAAAATGTGGTCCTTCAGACTTTGTGGTATGTTATCTGGTAGGTCATCCAGCGCACCGTGTACACGTCAGGAATCCATTTAGGTACCTTTGGGGTGACAGGGGCCGTTACCGTTGAAGCCCCAGTGCCCCGGCTTCTGTACGTACATTCCCTGATATCACCCAAACAGTTGGTTCCATAGAGTGCTTATCTTTTAATGATTTATTTATAGGTAGGGCAACTTTAGATTGTTTCCAAGGTAGAAATTGCTTTGTATATCACTAAAACTATAATTTCAAATATTTACATTCTTGGGTACGTAATAATAATAATTTTGATACAACATAGACTCAATCATAATTACTACTGCCGTCGTCATCATCATCGTTGTCACGTTGATCTTCGTCACTTTTATCTGGACACAGAGTATATGCCTCGTATACCAATACGAATTAATTTACGCTTTCCACAAGAATTTTAGGTAACACCTGGGGATAGTGTTGAAGTTGCATTTGATTATCCTTTACGGCCTTGTGACAGAGGAACTCCAACGTGGGAGGTTCTCGAAACCTGGTGGCTGGTGGTGGATAACGACGGCGGTGTTCATTGTAGTTGTCGATGTGGTACCCGACGCTCACCATAGACTCATTTAGTGCGTCAGCTTTGCATTTATCATTGTACCAGGATGTACAGTATTGGAAGAAGATGAGAGGGTGTGATGTGATGAAGATCCGACCAACCAATCCCAGCAGCTGGCCACCCAGACATCCACGAACAGCCGCTTCTTCGGATATATTTTATTGACGACGCGGGCCGTGAGGTAGTAATCCAGTTTATTCTCAGATTTGTCTATACGATAAAGCCGGTCTACCATATTAAGCTCTATCCGAAAATCTTTCAGTTCATTGTTGAACTCGGAATTTAGCATTATAATTATAAAAACATTCTTGTGGAAAACGTAAACGAATTCGTATTGGTATACGAGGCATATACTCTGTGTCCAGATCAAAGTGACGACAATGATGATGATGACGATGTCAGTAACCCAAGAATGTAAATATTTGAAATAAGTACTATATGGAAGCAACTATCAGGGAATGTACGTACGTACAGAAGCCGGGGCACTGGGGCATCAACGGTAACGGCCCCTGTCACCCCAAAGGTACCTAAATGGATTCCTGACGTGCGTACACGGTGCACTGGAGGACCTACCAGATAATAATTGTTTCCACCTTGACTCCTCTCTCTCTCTCTGATAACAGCACCCCCCTCCCAATCTCCGAAAACACACATAATCGAGTCTTCTACCACTACTCCCATGGACAATAATTATACCAATTTTAGATCGTTTGTTCCTAAAGTTAAGAACGTGGAGGATATGGATGACTACATGGACCACATACCAACACAATTTTCGGGTTATATAAAGTTTATTGTAAAACAAAAATACCACACCGTGTACACGTGATGGAGGTGTGAGAAACAATGCAGTTTTGACATCCGATATCATTCCATCGTTATGTGGATGGTGTGCACGTTTTTTTCAGTGATGATATCCTTAGTCCAGAGTCGACACTCAATGGCCAGCGGCACTCCCTTTATTAGGCCTGAGATGTGCATACCCAACACTGGTTGTATGTAAGAGTCGTTCTTTTGGTAGGGAAAGTAGTACGATGTAAAAACCTTGCCAGGGCACCTAGCTTATCCGACCATCAAAGCTTCCATTAGCATCACAGGACACCCAAAGGAACTTAGGTATCACCTCCTGGTTCTGATGGTAACTCTCTGAAATGTGGTCCTTGAGACTCTGTGGCATAATTATCTGGTAGGTCCTCCAGCACCGTGTACACGTCAGGAATCCATTTAGGTACCTTTGGGGTGATGAGGTGACAGGGGCCGTTTCCATTGAAACCCCAGTGCCCGGCTTCTGTACATTCCCCGATATCACTCAGCCAGTTGGGTTGGAGGCTACAGAAGTTCACTGGTTTTGTCACAGGGTCGCAGGCAGTTAAGTTGTATTTGTTGATGATTTTGGTTTGGTTTTGAAAGAATTCGTTAATTTGTGTGGCGTATGATGAGTTGTTCTCCAGTTGTTGGTACACGATCCCAGCAACAGCTGGGATACGTGGTTAGGCCGATGTTAGGCTCCTCCTCCGGTCCCAACATAACCACAAGGACGACTACGAAGTTGATAAGAAGATCCAGTACCACCACTTCTAAAGGAAAGTAAGGATGAGCTCTCCAAACCACTGACATTGCTATTCAATGAATCCTTGCAGTCTGGGACTATGCCTGATCAGTGGAAGCTAGCCAACGTAACACCGATATTAAAAATAGGCAGCAAATCCCTACCCAGTAACTATCGTCCAATTAGTATGTAAAATGCTAGAAACGGTCATAAGAGACAGACTCGTAAGTCACTTAGAGGCAAATAACTTACTAGCAAGTAGAAGAAGAACACCTAGCCCCGCCACCACATGACAGCAAGTAGAAGAAGAACACTACAGAAAAATACTCATGGATATGTATATCTTATAGAGCAACAATCTATTGGATTAGATGTGCCGTATCAAATGGGAGGAATATCATCATCACCCAAAATAAATTTGCAAATGGGGGGTGTAGATGAGAGTAACTCTTCTTCCATTCCCACAATGGTTGGTGGTTCGACAACTCCCATTACACAGACAGAACAACCACCGCCAGTTGTACCCCCATCCGGACCTCATCGAGGAGGTTCGACAACACAGCAAAGTTTGGTACCCCCATCGCCACAACATATTGTACCCCCACCACCGACACCAACCCAAAGTAATACCCATACACGACCGACGAGTGTACCCCATCAAGGAGGTTTCACAACGCGGCAAAGTTTGGCGCCCCCATTGATACCAACCCTAAGTGATGTTAGACCCACGCCTTCCCGTCAAGTACATTTGACAACGCAGCAACATATTGTACCCCCACCACCGACACCAACCCAATGTAATACCTATACACGACCGACGAGTGTACCCCATCAAGGAGGTTTCACAACGCGGCAAAGTTTGGCACACCCATCGATACCAACCCAAAGTGATGTTAGACCGACACCTTCCCGTCAAGTATATTTGACAACGCAGCAACATATTGTACCCCCACCGACACCAACCCAACCGACGAGTGTACCCTATCAAGGAGGTTTCACAATGCGGCAAAGTGTTGTACCCCCACCGCCAGTGTCAGTGTATCTTAGGCCGCAGGTAAATGTATTACCATCACCACCACCACCACTGTCAGTGGTAGCAAGTGTTAGGCCGACACCTTCCACGATACTGATACCCCAATCCTCGATGCCGTCACCTATGGTAACCCAACCGTTCACACCAAGGTTAGATAATTCACAGATGGGTATTTATGCACCATTAAGCCACAAGACACCAACTATACCTCCCACATCGGAACCATCCCTCCTCCTAAATTATCCATACTGGGCTGGATACTCAATGCTCAATACTCAATGCTCATGTTCCAAAAAATATGATAAATATGGACATACCTAGGGAAAAAATCGATCCCATAGTGGTACCCTCTACACCAATAATACCTTCATTGATTAATACACAGATAATTCCTCAAGAAAATGAATATAATATGAGTGAATATGAACGAATGAATAGGATTAATAGAAATACTAGTAACCCACAAAATCCATTGGTTGATTATAGTTTAGATAATAGAATAGGTGGGGCTAGGTGGAGGAGGAGGAGGTGGTGGTGGGCGCAGAGGCGGTGGTGGCGGTGATGAAAGAGGAGGTAGGTGCAGAGGCGGCGGTGGTGGTGGTGGTGGTGGTGGTAGGCGTAGAGGTGGTAGGCGTAGCCAACAAAATAGAGCCAGTACAGATAGTGATGAAGGTGTATTTGGTGATAGCAGCAGTCGTAGTCGCCTCCACCGCCGTCGCCGCCACCCCCGCAGAGGTGGTGTTGGTGGTAGGCGAAATAGGGCCGGCGTAGATAGCGATGAGGGTGTGATTGGTGATTGCAGCAGTATCTATCAAAATGCAACTACCAACAATAGCAATCAAAGTGATGACAGCAGTATCTATCAAAATACAACTAACAACAATAGCCATCAAAGTGATGATGATGGTCGCCGCCGCCGCCGCAGAGGAGGTAGGGGTAGACAACAGATTAGGGCCAGCGATGATGATGATGCGCTGCAATACTACAACAATATTCAACCCTTCGATGATTTGCCAGTTTATAGTGTGGCCAGCAGTATCCATCAAAATACAACTAACAACTATAGCCATCAAAGTTATGATGATGATGATGATGGTGGTCGCCGCCACCGTAGAGGAGGTGGTGGTGTTGGTGGTAGGGGTAGACAACAGATTAGGGCCGTTGATGATGATGATAGGGATCAAAATACAACTAACAACAATAGCCATCAAAGTGATGATGATGATAATGGTGGTCGTCGCCACCGTAGAGGAGGTGGTTGTGTTGGTGGTAGGGGTAGACAACAGATTAGGACCGTCGATGATGATGGTGTCAGCAGTATCTATATAGAAAGTGATGATGATGATGATGATGATGGTGAGCGTGGTGATAGCAGCAATGGCCATCAAGGTGATGAAGGAAGAGGTGGTGGTGGTGGTGGTGGGAGGTGTGGGCGTAGAGGTGCTGGTGGTGGTGGTGGGAGGTGTGGGCGTTGAGGTGGTGGTGGTGGTGGGAGTACAAAGTACAAAGGAAGGAGTACAAAGGAAATCAAGCAACAACAGATCTAGTGACCCTTCTAGGTTGCTTGTCCTCCAAAACACTGAGGATCAAGTGTCCAAACAGTGGTTTAGAGTGGGTAAGGGAACATTGGAAAGGGAATTACTGCCCTGGAACTAATGTCCGTGGCAGGATTAGGAAGTTAGTATGGGACAGATGGGTTAGTAACTGAGGGGGGATAAAATAAAGTTATTAATTTACAAACGCAGTCAGTCGCGGGTTTGATGCGAGATATTTGTCTAGGCGGAGTTTAAATGAATCAACGGTGATGCAGTCTATAACGTTTCGGGGAAGCCCATTCCACAAGTTGACAACTCGATTGAAGAAGAAATTCTTAGATTCGTGTGAGTTAAAAGATTTACCAATAATTTTGCAACCGTTTCCCCGCGTGTAATTAGATTGGTCGATGTGAAGTACTTACTACAGTTCATATTGTCGATGCCTTTGATGATTTTGAACACTTGAATTAAGTCACCTCTTAATCTGCGCTGGGTTAAAGGAAATAGATTTAATTCTCTAAGACGCTCTTCGTATGGTTTGTTCTTTAGGCTAGGTATCATTTTGGTAACTCTACGTTGAACTCGTTCTAGCTTGTTTATATCTTTTTGGTAATAAGGGCACCAGGATTGAACGCAGTATTCCAGAAGAGGGCGGACTAATGAATTGTAAAGGGTTAGGATAACTTCTTTGGATTTATGCTCAAATGACCTGCCTATAAAGCCAATTATTTTGTTTGCCTTCTTAACAACTTCTGAACATTGTTGACTCGGTTTTAGGTTACTCGATATTGTTACTCCCAGATCGGTTTCTCTGTTTACATTCTTAAGCTGAGTGCCATTCATCGAATAGTTTGCTTTCTCATTTAGGTATCCGATATGTAGTACTTTACATTTATCCGCATTGAAACTCATTTGCCAAATTTGGGCCCAGGCGTAGGCATAGAGGAGGAGGAGGTGGTGATAGCAGCAATGGCCATCAAGGTGATGATGATGATGATGATGATATATGATGATATTGATAACTATCACACCCCACCAGCTACCGATAACAGTGACAATTATACTATTGCTCCACCACCAACTAGAGATGGTTTCTGTAAATTCAATGTAGATAATGCCAACCTCGATAACAAGAAGACAATAATCCGGAATACATATGCAAAAAAAGAAGAGGATGTTTCACCTAATTTAGATAGAATAATTAAAATGTTGAGTAAGAGCCTGTCAAAATTAGTACATCCAGAAATTGAACATAATTTAAATGAGTTTTATAACTCATTATGTAACATAAAATCAGAATATAAACCAATAAATGTCTTGTACATGTGTTACTTGTCGAGTCTCATTATTTGTGTGGGTATAAAGGATCTCTATATTACATAAATTATACATTCAATCGAGAATTTGATGGTAAACTAGGCTCGGTAGACCAAATGATACGTCTGTGTCTGGATAGCATTCGACTATTCATGGGTGATATTGATTCATCCATCGATTAAAGATTGTGGGATGCAATTCTATTACATATATCAACAAATACATTATATTACTTGATATAATGTCTTTTCAAAGTACTTTATGTTATGAAGGGTAGGGTAGCGATTTTGGAACAATTAAATATTACAACACACCATTATGGTACGGCTTTGAAACACATACTATTGTATGCATCTAGTAATATTTGTACAATGGAGAGAAATATTGTCTCATTGTATACACATATTAAAGGATTGTTGATTAAGGATCGGCATTTCATCATTCGTGATTACTCCGTAGAGTCGTTTCTCTATGAATACATTTGCTTATATGAAAATATATAATTCACACAGAATTAATGTTATATTGAAGTATATAAAGTGTAAACGAACTATAGATGATGATGATTATTATGCGAACATGTTTTGTATTATACCCCACATTAATGATTACGAAACAGTGAATTATATCAATAATTTAAATAATAAACACATGTTAATGATTGGGGGTCAATTGGACCCACCCTCGATAATCATTGACAACAAAAACAAACCGATAGTGGAGGATTTAAAAATGGAATTTATCGATAAAAAACGAAATAAAATATACCTTAATTTAAAAAATGTTCAAATATTGGAAGGTGATATTTTAAGTTGAAAATCATATATTCATGAACATCTATCTCAAATAAAATTAACGGAAAATTCTTTTCTATGTCCAAAATACAACAGGGGCAAATTGAGAGGGTGTTATTGAAATATGGAACAAAATAACATGATGATGATCGAGCCTTTCTAGGATGCGGTTGAAACAAAACGAGTTTTTCTGGTTAAATAAAGTTTTATTGTAAAAAAAAAAAAAATCATACCACACCACACCGTGCACACGCGCATGACTCTCAATAATAAAAAAAGCGTTGTATATATATAACCCCAAAGCAACCAAACAATATTTATTGGCCCTTACCGGTGAGTTGTGTTTTCCCCGCTCTGCCAAGGGTTAGTAGGGGAGATTGAAGTTCATCTAGAATCTCGCCAAATATGGTTTTATAATTCCTATCTGTTATTACAAGGCTGACTATATAATCTCTTAATATATCAAATATGTAAACAGAGTACTTATTCGTATATACTCTATCTTTATAAATTTCAACTATAGGATATAAAGCAGCGCGTATTGCTAGTCTGTTATTACAACGTATTTCATCTATTAGTGTGGAAGAAGAATCCTCGTGGTCTATATTTGACACGTCTATTACAAACAAATTAAATATGTTATTTATTTTGTCCGCCGTTGTAACCACTCGGCTATATTAATTTTCTAAATCGCCCAACTCATTATTTATAAGTTTTTCAATGTCCTCTGGGGAATAACCCAGCTTGATTCGAATAAATGAAAATATATCATCTTTAAAGGATTCAAATGTTTTTTTTACCACTGTGGCTGGAATTATATATGTTCTAATATGTATGATATTAACTGTATCATATCATTGTAAAATATCATTTGTATGAGATAGAAGGGTCATATATATGTTTTGTTATGTACGATATTAACTGAATCATTTGTATGAGATAGAAGGGTCAAGGTTCATATATATGTTTTAACATGTACGAAATTATCTGAATCATTTGTATGAGATAGTTGGGACAAGGTTCATATGTTTTAATATGTACGAAATGAATTTACTCGTTTGTATGAGATAGTTAGGCCAAAGTTCATATTGCCTCGTAGTTTCAAATAAGTTATCATTGTACCGAATCAGCGGTACTAGATGAGGGCGCGGCCCTCACGCGGTGAAGGGTGAGTCGTGTTGACTTGGGGCTCTAGCGTTGTGGTAATAGTCACTTGACTGGTGAACCTGGAGTGTGGTGTTGCTTTGTGGAGCCAAATGGGCGGCCTGGTGTGGAAGACGGTGATAGGCATTTGCGTCCTCGAGGATCTTGGCTGTTTGGTTGTTCACCCTATTTGAAGGCCTAGTTGTAGCAATAAAAGGTACGGTTATAAAATACTTTGTGTACTTGTATATTGGAATGTTCTCACTGAATAGTACTAGACTAATGTAAATGTTGTTGTTGTCCTCGGAGCTGTAAGGCCGACGAGCTCGGTGTTAGTATTAATGTGTTAATGTAAAGTAATTGGTATCATTATTTATTGCAAGTGATTATTATGTGGTTGATTATTGGTGTTAATCTACATGATACAATTTAATGTAGACAATTGATAGTTTGTGTGATTAGTTATTTAAACAGTTGAATTCCTTTGACATGGTTGGTACTATATATATTTTCATTATATTATTATTATTGGTGTTAATCTACATGATACAATTTAATGTAGACAATTGATAGTTTGTGTGATTAGTTATTTAAACAGTTGAATTCCTTTGACATAGTTGGTACTATATATATTTCATTATATTATTATTATTGGTGTTAATCTACATGATACAATTTAATGTAGACAATTGATAGTTTGTGTGATTAGTTATTAGTTACAGTTGAATTCCTTTGACATGATTGGTACTATATATTGTGTTGCATTAAGAGGGTTTTATGAGGTTCAGGAAGGACGAATTTGAATAGTTTGATGCCTTGTAACTGATAGAGGTCCTTCCTGAAGTGAGTAAAATACCGTTACTCTAATCTTTGTTGCCCGAGTTGAGTATAGATAGTGTCTCTGGTATTCAATGGGTTAATAGTTTGTCACTTATTGTGTTTTAAGACCATCTTAGCACTGCATATCTTGTATCATTCTAGTAGTGTATTATTGTACTTGGAGTTTAAACTTTTGATTAACTTTCCATAGACTTTAGTATGACCTTATATCCATTATGCCATTGTTACATTATCTGTATTGTTTCAGTTCACGCTAAATAAAGGAAGTTGAAAGCAGTCAGACTTTGTGTAAATCCTTGGCTAGGGCAGCAACAGTGAACTTTTACTGACCGAACGAGGATACCGGTGGCCTGCCGTCACGCCTTTGTGTTCATCACTCTACGCCACTGGATCTGCCTACCTGTCCTTGCTCCACGTCATCGTCCACGTGTACCTAGTTCTACGTCACCATCATTCACCGTGAGTCATGCACAGCCTCTTGTGATTTAAATTGTTTTGTGACCTGGCTGTTAGTAAAGTGTTAAATATACAGTCATGGCACCGTCCGAAGAGCACCGTAAATTGTGTACAACGAAAAGATCACAAGTTACAAAAAGGGTTAATGAACTCAGGAGGCTGGTAATTGATGGTTCTTACAGTTAAGTAGTCCAGAAGTTTGATTTGATTAAAGGTATCTTTCATGACTTTATGCAAGCACATAATAATTATCATGATACTCTTACTGACGAGTCTGACATGGTGGCTAGTGATAAATACTTTGAGGAAGTTGAGTGCAATTATATTAGTGGTTTACAAGGTGTCAGAGACTATGTACAGAGAGGTGCTGATACTTTTCATCCATCAGAGGGTAAGCCTATGTCTTATGTTAAATTGCCTCCAGTGCCACAACCTGACATTTTCAGTGGTAAACCTGAGTCCTATCCAATGTGGAAGGCTTCATTTAATACGTTAGTTGGAAAACACAATATTGGGTGTGATGAAAAGATGTTTTACTTGAAACAGTACACAACTGGTGAAGCTCAAAGTGCTATTGAAGCATTATTTCTCTGTCCAGATAGATCATCATATGAGGCCGCACTTGATATACTGATATATCCGATGTCAGCCATGAATGTAAATGTAGATCCGATCAGAACCAAAAATTTGATTAATGAACGTTCTGTGAGTTCTAAAACCGCAACTTTAAAGGTTTTCTATGCAAACGCTCGTAGCATACGCAATACATTTTCAGATTTAGAGGAACTAGTGTTTACTGAAAATTATGATGTGATTGGTATAACAGAATCTTGGCTCAATACAGTAGATAGAGACTTTTTAGCAGAGTATTCATTTCCCGGTTATGTAATGTTTGAGAAAAGCCGAATAAATAAAAATGGAGGTGGTGTTTTATTTAATATCAAAGAAAGTCTTAACCCTACCCTCTTGTCAAAACCTCAAATTGTGAACGTCGACACATCTTTTGTGCTAATAAAGAATAATAAAGGTACAAAAATAATACTTGCATTAATATACAGACCTCCAGCTCAATCAGTGCAAACTGACCGAGAAATTTATGAACAAATTGCAGATGTAAGTAACTCACAAGATACCGTATTTTTTGGCGACTTTAATTTACCTGTGACCAAGTGGGGCGATACTCTTACTTCACACTCCGGACATGACTTGTATACGAACTTGCAAGAGAGTTCGCTTTATCAATTTGTTCGAACACCGACCCGTGGTAATAACTTTCTTGACATTGTACTCGCAACAAAAGAAGAATTAATAGAGAATTTGAATGTTGGTGATGAATTCAGTAACAGCGACCATCGTACGATAACTTTCACTTTAAACTTTACTAGAAACGAACCAAATAGTAGCATCGAAAAAGTCCCTAATTTCAAGAAAGCAAACTTTCATAAACTTAGAGCTATGTTTAAAGAAACTGACTGGAGCTTTTTAATTAACAATAACGACATAAATACATCTTGGAAGTTATTCGAAACCACTTACATAAAAGCAGTGGAAGACTGCATACCATCGAAAATACGGCGTCCAGGCCATAATAATAAGCCCAAATGGTGGAATAAAGATATTTCAAACTGCCTGCTTGCTAAAAAATTTGCTAATGATAGATTAAAATCCTCACAAAATGATGAAGAACGGGTGAAATTTGTAGAGCTACGACGCAAAGCCAAAAAGTTAATTAAGCAAAGTAAAAAGACCGTAGAGTTACATATTGCGAATCAAAGTAAAACAAACCCGAAAGAATTCTATAGTTATATCAGAAAGAAAAAAGTAGTTACTTCAACTGTTGGACCATTAGTCGATGAAAATGGAGAATACACCAAAGACGAAGTACAAATGAGTAATGCCCTCAATACCTTCTTTGCATCAGTTTTTACAACAGAAGACCTCAGTGATATCCCTACACCATCGCCGATTCAGATTGATAATTCATATGTTCTAAGCAATATCACCGTTACAGAGAGAGAAGTATTGAATTGTTTAGATAAACTCAAGGTAAATAAAACGCCTGGACCTGATACAATCTCGCCTAGAGTTCTAAAGGAAGATAAGGATGAGCTCTCCAAACCACTGACATTACTATTCAATAAATCCTTGCAGTCTGGAACTATGCCTGATCAGTGGAAGATAGCCAACGTAACACCGATATTCAAAAAAGGCAGCAAATCCCTACCCCGTAACTATCGTCCAATTAGCTTAACCTCAGTTGTATGTAAAATGCTAGAAACGGTCATAAGAGACAGACTCGTAAATCACTTAGAGGAAAATAACATACTTAAAGATACTCAACACGGCTTTCGTAAAAAACGTTCCTGTTTAACAAACCTCTTAGACTTCTTCCACGATATCCTCAACCTCTACGATGAGAGTAAAGCTGTAGATATTATATACCTTGATTTTCAAAAGGCTTTTGTCAAAGTTCCCCACTAACGTTTACTGCTAAAAAGCGCATGGAATACAAGACGGTGTGTTGAAATGGATAGAAAATTGGCTCAGCGACAGAAAGAAAAGAGTAGTCATAAACGGTATGGCATCTAAGTAGCGGGGTACCCCAGGGATCGGTACTAGGACCAATTCTCTTTCTAATTTACATCAACGACATAGATGAGGGTCTCACCTGTACAATCTCAAAATTTGCTGACAATACAAAAATTGCAAATAGCGTACTCTCAAAAGATCAAGTTGACGATATGCAACACAATCTAGATAAATTGTCACATTGGGCCCAAAGTTGGCAAATGAGTTTCAATGCGGATAAATGTAAAGTACTACATATCGGATACCTAAATGAGAAAGCAAACTATTCGATGAATGGCACTCAGCAGGCACTCTGCATTCATTGGTAAACAGAGAAACCGATCTGGGAGTAACAATATCGAGTAACCTAAAACCGAGTCAACAATGTTCAGAAGTTGTTAAGAAGGCAAACAAAATAATTGGCTGTATAGGCAGATCATTTGAGCATAAATCCAAAGACGTAATCCTAACCCTTTACAATTCCTTAGTCCGCCCTCTTCTGGAATACTGCGTTCAATGCTGGTGCCCTTATTACCAAAAAGACATAAACAAGCTAGAACGAGTTCAACGTAGAGTTACCAAAATTATACCTAGCCATAACAAACAAACCATACGAAGAGCGTCTTAGAGAATTAAGTCTATTTCCTTTAACCCAGCGCAGATTAAGAGGTGACTTAATTCAAGTGTTCAAAATCATCAAAGGCATCGACAATATGAACTGTAGTAAGTACTTCACTTATCAATCTAATTACACGCGGGGAAACGGTTGCAAAATTATTGGTAAATCTTTTAACTCACACGAATCTAAGAATTTCTTCTTCAATCGAGTTGTCAACTTGTGGAATGGGCTTCCCCGAGATGTTATAGACTGCAGCACCGTTGATTCATTTAAATTCTGCCTAGACAAATATCTCGCATCAAACCCGCAACTGACTGCGTTTGTAAATGAATAACTTTATTTTATCCTCCCCTCAGTTACTAACCCATATGTCCCCTACTAACTTCTTAGTCCTGCCACGTTAGTGGCAGGGCAGTAGTTCCCTTTCCAATGTTCCCTTACCCACTCTAAACAACTGTTTGGACACTTGATCCTCAGTGTTTTGGAGGACAAGCAGCCTAGAAGGGTCACTTGATCTGTTGTTGCTTGATTTCCTTTGTACTCCTTTGTACTAGAAAAAAGGTTTGGTAATCCAGCTCTTGTTGCAGCTGCCTTCCGTAGAAAACTTGAGAATTGGCCAAAAGTTGGTGAGTTGAGAATTGGCCAAGAGTTGGTGAGGAAAGGCACTTCAGAGATTTGCAGACTTTTTAACTCAGATTTGTGTTGCAAAGGGTTCGTACAAGTCATTGGAAATATTCAGTGACAAGTTTGAAAATAAGAAAATCCTGAACAAGTTGCCATCTTGGTTAGTAAATGACTGGATTCAAATTGTTGTGAAGTCCGATGTGTTCCCTAAGTTTGATCAATTTACTCAGTTCATTAAAGACAAAGCCAAAATTGCAAATCATGCTTTATGGTCTGGTCATGGGACCCTGGTGTAAACAAATTGCATCCATCTAAGTCAGATTCACGTGCTCAAGCACATGTAACTCAGTCACGATCATATGAGGGTCAAAACAATGTAGTTCAGAAGAATTGTCCAGTTTGTGATGATAAACATAAAATTACAAATTGTTCAGTCTTTAGTAACATGAGTTTGCCTGATAGAAGAACTCTCATTCGTGACAAGAACATGTGCTTTGGCTGCCTGACATATGGACACCATAGTAAGAAATGTAGAATAAGGCATGTTTGTGCAGTTTGTTCAAAAAGGCACCCAACTTTGCTTCATGACTATAGTTCACAACCCCAGACTAGCACAGATACGACATCTGGTAATGTGAATTTAGCTACTGACTCTGTTTCATGTATGAAAACTGATAATCGTGTAACCACTATGGTGCTGCCTGTTTTGTTGCATCATCCATCCAGTGATGTTGAGATTTTGGTATATGCTCTTTTGGATACACAATCTAACACACATTTCCCACTGGACTTTGACAGCAGCAAGATGACTCGGAGAGGTTTGCTTTCGACCCTTGCCAAGTTTTATGATCCTTTTGGTGTGAGTTCTCCACTTCTTCATCAGGCTAAGTTGTTGTTGCATCAAATGTGTCATGATAAATGTAAATGGGATTATCCTATGTCTGGTGAGTTGTCAAAGAAGTATGAGATGTGGCACAGTAATCTTGTTCAGATTGGTGAGGTTATTATCCCACGTTGTGTTCGTACGAAAGTGAAGGTGTCGTCTCTTGAAATGCACCACTTTGCTGATGCGAGTTCAATTGGTTCTGCTTGTTCTTACCTCAGAATGTTGTACGAAGATGGAAATATAGAAGTTGTTTTCATGGTGGGAAAGTGTAGAGTTGTTCCTTTTAAGCCAATCTTGACCATTCCTCGCCTTGAGTTGACTGCAGGCGGTTCTAAGTGTGCATTTGGCAACAAAACTAAGAAGAGAACTCCCACTTCAGTACGTAGAGTATTTCTGGACTGACAGCACTGTGGTACTTGGGTACATAAAGAATCAATCAGCCAGATTCAAGGTCTTTGTAGCCAATAGAGTTCAAAGGATACATGATGGGTCTAGTCCTGAACATTGGTTTCATGTCGACAGTGCTGATAATCCTGCCGATGATGGATCTCGTGCAGTTTGGTCAGAGCGTTGGTTTAAGGGACCAGACTTTCTCACGAGGTATGACTTGCACACTGAACATATGAATCCAGTAGTATCACACGATGATGTAGAGGTGAAGTGCCTGAGCAGTTATGGCGAAGAGTCTCCAGCACTAGATCATATTCATATCTTTCGACACTGTTTCAGCACTTTGAAGTTGTGGGCTTGGATTTCAAGATTTATTGGTAATTGCAAAGGAGTAAATAGAAAAGGAAACTTACAGGTAGAGGAACTGGAAACCGCGAAGACTAACATCATTAGGATGGTTCAGAGGTCATGTTTCTCGAATGAATTGATTGCTTTATCATGTCAAAACACAGTTTCTCGTAGTAGTCCACTCTTCAAAATGGATGCGTTTCTGGATAAGGATGGTTTGATCCGTGTTGGTGGCAGGATTCGTCTGTCTACTCTATCTGATGACGTCAAATATCCACTTCTCTTGCCTTCTAACCATGAGTTGTCTAAGTCATGCATTTTCATCAGAAGACTCATCATCAGGGTCGTGGCATTACATGTTCAGAAGTGCGCAGTCATGGTTTTTGGATACTATCCTTGCAAAGGTTGGTGAAGAGACAGATTCGCACTTGTGTAACGTGTTCTCGTTTGCGAGGCAGACCAGTGGAGCAAAAGATGGCGGACTTATCAGAGGACAGATTGTCCCCGTCTCCTCCATTTTGGTTCTCAGGATGTGATTTGTTTGGTCCTTATGTTGTGAAGTCTGGGCGTCGAGAGTGTAAGAGATATGGCGTAATGTTCACCTGCCTGGTAAGTAGGGCGGTGCACATTGAGGTGGCAGTTTTCTCAATGCATTTCAAATATTTGTTGCACTTCGTGGTTCTGTGAGAGAGATTAGGTGTGATCAAGGAACAAATCTAGTTGGTGCAAGAAATGAGTTGTTGAAAATGGGATGTGACATGGTTTTTAATCCACCATCTTCAAGCCACAGAGGTGGAGTGTGGGAGAGGATGATTGGTATTGCCAGACGCATCATTGAGGGTATCCTGGTGGAGCATGGTTCTCGTCTTGATGATGAGGGTTTGATGACTGTACTCTCTGAAGCTGCATCTGTGATAAACAGTAGACCCCTCAATGTTGAGAACATCAGTGATCCTCAGTCTCTTGAGCCGTTGACACCAAATCACTTGATAACGATGAAGTCGAAAGTCATTCCCCGTACTCTGGCTCCACTGGATGCAGAGCGACCTAACTTGTATGTGTCGAAGCAATGGCGTCGTGTTCAGTATCTTGTGGATTTATTCTGGTCACGGTGGAAAAAGGAGATTGCTCAGCAGTACATGTCTCGTGCTAAGTGGAGTACTCCCAGAAAGAATCTGAAGGTTGGTGATCTAGTCTTAGTTATTGATGATCAGTGCCATCGGTCATATTGGAAACTGGCACGTGTCACGGAAGCTCATACATCTCAAGATCTGTCAAAGTGCAACTTGCTAACCGTTCTATCCTGCATCGCCCTGTTCAAGAATTGATATTGTTGGTTGGTGAGTAAAGATTTGGGGTACGCTCCCCACTGGGGAGCCTAGATAGAGATATGTATACACTTTCCTTTGGTATTGTAATTATAATGAATATAATTAGTGGAGCCATGTGGCTGGAATTATATATGTTCTAATATGTATGATATTAACTGAATCATTTGTATGAGATAGAAGGGTCAAGGTTCATATATATGTTTTGATATGTACGATATTAACTGAATCATTTGTATGAGATAGAAGGGTCAAGGTTCATATATATGTTTTAACATGTACGAAATTATCTGAATCATTTGTATGAGATAGTTGGGACAAGGTTCATATGGTTTAATATGTACAAAATGAATTTACTCGTTAGTATGAGATAGTTAGGCCAAAGTTCATATTGCCTCGTAGTCTCAAATAAGTTATCATTGTACCGAATCAGCGGTACTAGATGAGGGCGCGGCTATTTGGTGAAGGGTGAGTTGGGGCTCTAGCGTTGTGGTAATAGTCAGTTGACTGGTGAACCTGGAGTGTGGTGTTGCTTTGTTGCTTTGCCGCCCAAATGGGCGGCCTGGTGTTGAAGACGGTGATAGGCATTTGCGTCCTCGAGGTTCTTGGCTGTTTGGTTGTTCACCCTATTTGAAGGCCTAGTTGTAGCAATAAAAGGTACGGTTATAAAATACTTTGTGTACTTGTATATTGGAATGTTCTCACTGAATAGTACTAGACTAACGTAAATGTTGTTGTTGTCCTCGGAGCTGTAAAGCCGACGAGCTCAGTGTTAGTATTAGTAAAGTAATTGGTATCATTATTTATTGCAAGTGATTATTATGTGGTTGATTATTGGTGTTAATCTACATGATACAATTTAATTTAGACAATTGATAGTTTGTGTGATTAGTTATTTAAACAGTTGAATTCCTTTGACATGGTTGGTACTATATATATTTTTGTTATGTGTGTCCCAGCTAACTCCATAGATGCACAACAGGCCTATCTTGGGTTGGGGAGTAAGTAGACACGCTGTAGATATATAGGTTCTTATTGAGAAGGATATGGGATACAGGCACGAAGCAGAGCCTACAGGGTGATAGCTCTGTCTCGTGGCACACAAACATGTATTGGCCCTCTGGTGAGAGGAGCCCCAGGCTTGAGTTGCCAGAGTGGCTATATGACATAACTAATATGACTGCCTGGATGCTAACATGAATCTTACTCATAGAGAGATATTACATATGCATAAGTGACTGTACTAGATATGAAAGTGATACTGTACAAGGTGAATCATATACATACACCTCCCTCCCCCCTCACGCTCGCAGTTCATTCTCGAGCGGACTCTTTCCTACTGAGCCGTTCTGATCGACGTAGGGTAACTTGGGGGTCAGAAGCTAAGGACTGTTCAGCGTCATTGAAAGGGGCCACAGGGTTGAGGGAGTCACCAGTTTGGGGCACGAGGCGGAGGAATCGACGGATCCGCCACCACACACGGCCACTAGGGAGACGTACCTCATAGGCCCGTGACCTGCCAAGGCTCATCACAACCCCCACCTTGTCCCAGCGTTTCGTGGTCGGGTCTTGAATCCGCACTTGCTGACCGACACGTAACCTGGGAAGGGGCTGTGCGTGCTCATCGTACCGGGTCTTAACCTGCTCGGCACGGTCGGCTGCACGTCTATCACAGTCCTCGGCCTTGGCTTGCCATTCCGCAGCAAAGGACTTGGGATGGGCCGGGAGACATGTCCTAAGAGGATGACCATACAGGAACTGGGCTGGGGAGCGGCCTGTGAAGTTTGGAGTATTCCGGAGTTCCAAGATACCCCGGTCGAAATCCTCACAGTCAATGTTGCCAGAGGGTGCAGTCTTTAAGGTGAGGTGCTTGAGAGACTTCACCGCAGCCTCGGCATGGCCGTTCGCCTGTGGGTAATGCGGTGATGTTACCACATGACGAACTCCCCATCGCTTCATAAAGTCCCGGAACTCGTGGCTGGTGAATTGTAGGCCCCCGTCGGTCCTCAGACGAAGGGGCACACCAACTTCCCGGAAGTAGCGACAGAATATCCTGATGGTCGCAGAGGCGGTTGTGTCGCCTGTGCAGGGGACAACAACAGGCCACCCCGAGAGATGGTCGATGACTACCAGGAAAGACTTCCCGGCGACCATGAAAAAGTCGGCCGACACAGACTCAAAGGGCCTTGTAGGGTTGTCATCATTCATGAGTGGTTCCTTCTGGAGGCTAGGCTGAAGGATCTGGCACGACTCACACGCTTGAACAGTGTTGGTGATGTCGGAATATATCCCCGGCCAGAAGACAGCCTGCCTCGCCCTGCGTTTAGTGGCCTCCACACCACGGTGGCCGTCATGAAGATGCTGTAGGGTGCGTCGGTGGAGGGCAGCAGGAACCACGATCCGAGCTCCATACAGGACGAGGTCATCATCAGCGTAGAGTTCGTCCCGTATCTTCCAGTATGGGAGCAAGGAATTGTGAAGGTCGTATCGGTTGGCAGGGAATCCTGAGGTCACACAGTCGAGTAGACGAACATACGCAGGGTCCGCTCTTGCCGCGACCCGGAGATCCTGTAGCGTCCTGTCTGCGTCTGGTGCCGAAGATCGTGCCGAAGATCGTCCTGAGTTGATAACGTCCTTGGTTGTCACTATAGTCCTGAGGTAGGTGGCGGCGTCGGCACAAGCGATCTCATCCTCTGGCGTGGGGCGGCTGACCGGGGCTCGAGACAGGGCATCAGGGATGCAGAGCAACTTGCCGGCATGCCACACGGCCTTGAAGATATAGGGTGAGGTCTTCTCCTTCAGGCGTTGGAGGCGGGGATTCTCCACAGCGTCCAACGTGTAGTGATTGATGATAGGGATGAAGGGGCGGTGGTCAGTCATCAGTGTGAAATCCTGTACACCCTGTAAATACAGTCGACACTTGGACATGGCCCAAACAGCAGCCAACATCTCCAACTCGATAGTAGCATAGCGGGTCTCAGCGTCCGCCAGGAACCGAGAGCCACACTGGACGAGCCGCAGGTGGCCACTGCCGTGGTCCTGCAAGAGGGCATACCCAATGCCGTTGAGTCGCGATGCATCAGTCTGAAGAATGGTGGGTAGGTCTGGGTCGAAGTGTGCGAGAACAGGAGGACTGACAAGGGCTAACTTGACTCGCCTGAAGACCTCATCGTGGTCAGGAGTCCACACAAATGTCCTCTTGGGGCTCATCAAAGGGCGAAGGGGCTGAGCGGCGGCGGCGATGTCAGGGGTAAACTCTGCCAGCTGGTTGACCAGACCCAGGAATGACCTGAGGTCGGTCAAGTTGGATGGTGCCGGAAAGTCCCCGATTGCAGCCACGTTGCTCGTGTCAGCCGCATGGATCCTCATGGGTTGACCCACCATAGGCTTGAGGGGCACAGTCTTTAGGTCGTCTTTGGACATCAACATGTCGCTAAACTCCCGCAGGAAGTAATTCTTGGCTTCAGCAGGCGACGTGGAGACTGGAAGTGGTGTAGCCTTACACCTGTTGACGTGCTTGACCTCTTGTATGGACGTTGGGAATGCCAGAGGTATGATGGCTAACTCCCTGCAGTGGCTGTATGAAAGCAGAGGAGTCGGGACACCCTCGTGCACATGTATCAGGGCAGTACACACTCTCTGTCCCAGGGTGAGGGTAGCCTGAAATACCCCCAGAGCAGGTGCCATCGGGGAGCCGTCCGCCGTGAACGTTGTCGTGGGTGAAGGGGCTCGCAGGCTGCTCATGGGGATAGCCAAATCCTCAAGGTGACGCCGGCCAATCACGGTGACGTCAGCGCCCGTGTCCGGTAACATCCGTAGGCGGGATGTAGCGTCGCCAAAGGAGAGGGTAACACAGATGGGTTGCGGCGTCGAAGCTGTAGAAGGAGTCGATCCCACCTGACGACAGCTATTACTCCTAGCATTGGGGCGCTTGCCAGAGTTGGAGGGGGCACCCGTATCGCCTGGGGGGCCACCTTTGCGTCTTTCCTTCTTCTTAGTCGACGGACAACACTTGTCATAATGCCCCAGAAGACAACAGATGCGGCACTGAACCTTGTAAGCAGGGCACTTAGCTGTCCGAGCCCAGTGACCGTGGCGCCCACAGTTGTTACAGGTGCTGCCAGCAGCGGGACACTTGTCAGGCCCGTGTCGGCGAGCGCAACTCTGGCAGGCATCAGCTGCATTCGATGGAGGCTTGGGGGATTGGGTCCTGTCACTGCCCTGTTTCTTGTTTTTCTTGTATGAAGAGACGGCCCTTACTTGTTCATGGGGCGCACTAATGGCCGTGGTCGCAGATTTGGCAGCCTCATACGAGCGGCACGTAGTGACGACATCCTGTAGTATTGACTTGGAGTCCAGGGCGATGAGTTTCTGGACTAACTCCTTGTCCCGGAGGCCCATGAGGATGATAGTCCTGAGTTGTGTCTCCACACAGATGGGTGAGTTACCAGGGCACACATCCACTTCTTCTGCGAGACGTTTGAGGCGGACGTAGAACTCTGCAAAAGTTTCCCCTTCATGCCGTCTGCAGCTCAACAATTCACGACGCCGGAGTGACTCATTCCTTAGACTCTTGATATGAAGCTGCAGGGCGTCCAACACCTCTTCAACAGTCTTGTCTGTGGAGGGAGCGATCTGGAGGGTGTGTTCTAAGACACGCTGTGTCTCGAGTGTCAGGCACATGCGTAGTTGTATCATCTGTTTGGCCGCAGGCAGGTTGGACAGGTCCACCATGACAGCATAGTCGTCCCAGCGTCTCCTCCACTCCCGGAACATCTGGAATGTAGCGTCAGGCTTCAATGGTGGTGGTGTCTGGGCCGTAGCCTTCTGTGGTGGAGCATTGTGTGAGGGATGTGGAGAAGAATGTGGCTGCTGTCCGCCAAGGTGACCAGCAGGTGTGGAGGAGTCGGGAGGGGTCCTGGTGGGAGCCAACAGCTGAAATAAGCTCTGGAACTCCTGTCTCCATCATGCCTGCGAGACTCCTCCAGGACACGATCTCGGCGGGCCTCCTCCTCTTGTCTCCTCTGCTCATCATACCTGCGAGACTCCTCCAGGTATTTGAAAAATTGCAGGAAATCAGCTGAAGAAGGGGCTGAAGGTGTGGTTGGGGACTGAGGGTGCTGATAATAAGGTATGTATTCCTCCCCATCATAAGGCAAGTTTGTTCCTGCCCCTTCGTCCTGTACATCACCAGAGTCTGACATCTTGTGTGGGTGACAGACAGACAGGGAGATAACAAACACACAGTTATTAGCCTCTCACATAATACAAGGGGGGTATCAAAATGACTGGCCAAAACAGCAGAATATTTAAAATACACACCAGGTGTATCCTCACCAATGTATGAAACCCAATTACAATTAGCACTGAAGGGAATGCTTGGGTGATGAAATAAAAGTTTGCCAGTTGTGTGTGTGCCCAGTGTGTGTGCGTGCGTATGTACCAAGCGGTGGAGCGGTGCCGGTGGTGCGCGGCCTCCCTCACCTCAGTATCTTGCTGGCAGTCAGAGGGGGAGGATCTCACGCCCCGCTCTCTCGTGGCTCGGACTTGTGCGGGCGTTATGCTTATGCCACACACAATACATATAAAATAAAGCACACAATATAGCACTGGCACATATAATATCACTGGCACTGCACTGGGAACGTCGGCACCGCACTGTTGAGCACTATAACACTGTAATCCAAGCTGTGAGACGGTGGCTGGGATGCAGGGTGTGTGGACAATGGCGGCTGGCGGCGTCTGGCGAAATCCACATAAACTTCTCTTAATACACACTGCGCCATGTTATGTGTGTCCCAGCTAACTCCATAGATGCTCAACAGGCCTATCTTGGGTTGGGGAGTAAGTAGACACGCTGTAGATATATAGGTTCTTATTGAGAAGGATATGGGATACAGGCACGAAGCAGAGCCTACAGGGTGATAGCTCTGTCTCGTGGTACACAAACATGTATTGGCCCTCTGGTGAGAGGAGCCCCAGGCTTGAGTTGCCAGAGTGGCTATATGACATAACTAATATGACTGCCTGGATGCTAACATGAATCTTACTCATAGAGAGATATTACATATGCATAAGTGACTGTACTAGATATGAAAGTGATACTGTACAAGGTGAATCATATACATACAATTTTCATTATATTATTATTATTGGTGTTAATCTACATGATACAATTTAATGTAGACAATTGATAGTTTGTGTGATTAGTTATTTAAACAGTTGAATTCCTTTGACATGATTGGTACTATATATATTTTCATTATATTATTATTATTGGTGTTAATCTACATGATACAATTTAATTTAGACAATTGATAGTTTGTGTGATTAGTTATTTAAACACTTGAATTCCTTTGACATGGTTGGTACTATATATATTTTCATTATATTATTATTATTGGTGTTAATCTACATGATACAATTTAATGTAGACAATTGATAGTTTGTGTGATTAGTTATTTTAAACAGTTGAATTCCTTTGACATGATTGGTACTATATATTTTGTTGCATTAAGAGGGTTTTGTGAGGTTCAGGAAGGACGAATTTGAATAGTTTGATGCCTTGTAACTGATAGAGGTCCTTCCTGAACTGAGTAAAATACCGTTACTCTAATCTTTGTTGCCCGAGTTGAGTATAGAGAGTGTCAATGGGTTAATAGTTTGTCACTTATTGTGTTTTAAGACCATCTTAGCACTGCATATCTTGTATCATTCTAGTAGTGAATTATTGTACTTGGAGTTTAAACTTTTGATTAACTTTCCATAGACTTTAGTATGACCTTATATCCTATATGCCATTATTACATTATCTGTATTGTTTCAGTTCACGCTAAATAAAGGAAGTTGAAAGCAGTCGGACTTTGTGTAAATCCTGGGCTAGGGCAGCAACAACCACTATAACTTCCTTTGGTGAAGAGTTCATTCTCATTATGATTGATGGGTGGGTTAAAAATGTATTTACACATTTCCCTTTTCTCAGATCGGTATACCCAAAGAAGTTGGAGCGAGAGACATTCCTCTACGATGGAATCAATCGACATCTTTCCCTCACCAGTGAGTATATACCACCAGAACAACACTTGTGCGCGCGATTGAGATGGATTCTCGGCCAGTGAATAATATACTGTACGTACGTACATTGATGTTGTGATATCTTTCAGATAGTTGGCGGAGGATGCTTCGTGGATATACCAACCGTACCCACATCCTACGACACCGTTTCGTTGATTTGTATACCATTCTGGAGTTTATGGCCCGAGTTTTTTACGGGTTGGCAACAATACATGCCACCATTTCTTAGAAATTCATTATATATTATCAATAATAATAATAATATATTAAATATGTGTCAAAGTCTTGCGAGATTTATCGACGAGAAATCTGTACTATATATGAGAGTTGTCATTGTGGCGGCGGATAGAGCCACACTTGTAAATTTTCATAAATTGGCAGTGCCGAAACTATTCTCATGTAAAGATGGAAATATTTGTATTATTCATATGCGATTATCACGCGAGTATCAATATATCGAATTCTAAAATGAATTTGTTTTTTATTCAGAAATATGATATGAAAAATCAATTCCAAAAACTGGTTCGTGTATGGGGGAATTACGCTATCACCTTTTCACGTCCTGGTGCCTGTTTAATACCCGACACGGGTATGTTGGAACCCGGCGAGTGGCTGACATTAAATTCCCAGCTAGACGGGGTGTGGGTGTATTTTGATGAGGAGGAGTTGGAGGATCTGAGTCTGATGAGAAACTTTGATACCGAATTCTGTCCGACCGAAAGAAACTAGATGTTGAGATTCTCGACAAAATATTTCAACAATGGGAAGAGATGTACATCCACTCCCAAGAAATTGAGTCTATCTTGGACATTATGAAAATGATGTACGTGAACATAAATGCCAAGTCGGACCGAATCGAACAGAGAATAAAGAAAATTGACACGTGTGTACTTTTATTCAAATATCAAGCCGAGTTCAAAATGGCCCAAGCAATCCTCAACACTAGCATTTTTGGTTCGAAAGGTAAATATATTCAACACAGAAAGGGTCACAGAAATTAAGACTTTCAAGCAGACCTTATAGAATTTTGTCACATATTACAGAGCGAAAAAAAGCCATAGAAACCCTTGACGAGGACCAATGTAGTATAACCATGACTTCGACAGTAATGGATCTGCAAGATCCAGAATTTTTTCGAAAGAGGGTTTAGAAATAAATTTGATTTTTTAAGACAAATGACAATGTCCGGTATTGGTGTTTACGCACCGATAAATGATGCCATGCTCATCAATCCATGGTCTTTCACCATTGGTAACATTCTCCAATATCCATACTCAATAATATCACAGGTGGCCATGGAAGATTATGTCCAAAATGGAGCCCAAATGGGAGTACAAAACGTTATACGATTGGGTAATCACGAGGGACAGACATATAACGATACTAAAAATGGTTATAATAGCGTTATACCCATTTTTAGCCCGCAGGCGGCTGATATTATGAAACCACTAATTGCCACCAAATTGTATGCAATGTGTGTCACATTTGCCATCTTAAAATCTCCCCATTTGATAGACGGGGATATACACTTTGCAGCTCTAGGGGTACTGTGGTTACATACCATAAATAAAAAAAAGGAGGAATCTCAAAAGATAATTAGCCATGTAGAGACCACGGCTCGCTTGTATCTGGCGATACAGATACAAGCCGAGTTCAAAATGGCCCAAGCAATCCTCAACACTAGCATTTTTGGTTCGAAAGCATTAAATTCAGACTATTTGGAGATGCTTAGGGTAGAACCGGCCCGGGCTCTCCTAACTGCCAATAGTCCGACGCTAGTCAAGCCCACTTTTGTCCTCCAACTTCACGGACATGACGGGGGGGGGGGCGAGGTATGATATGTATGAAATTTGTAGGCTATTGATAGTTGAGTTCTTGGGTCACTGTATACGTAAACAGAAATTTAATTTTCCTTTCGCCCATTTTTTTTACCCACCGGGGAAATTGATAATGTGGGGGAATGTAAAATGTGTTTTTTCAATGATAAACATTTATGACAAAAAGTATTGTACAACTTATTTCAGAAATTAAATAAAATGCGTAATCAGACATCAGCAGGAGATATGACATTAGGTACACTTCGTGTAGCAATATCATATCTTCTACCATATCCAAAGAAGGTGAAATGTCTATTTTATCCCAAACGTCTCTTGGTGTATGTCGTACATGTCCTAAGACAACACACTTCTGAAAATCGAATGTTTAAACCGATACCCGTATACAAAGAGGCCGTGAAGATAATCCATACCAATTTAACCCTTTACGGACCATGAGGTGGTTTTTTTTATGTAATAAAGCCGGTCCACCGTATCAAGCTCAATTCGGAAAGTGTTTTTACGATTCCTCTCCCCACTTTCTTACTTTGACCTGAACTCCATCATAATGTCTAGACAGGCTGAGTAACGGAGAAATATCCACAGTATGTCTGGGCCTGTGATTGGCTCCTCAGACCACCTCCGACCACACCCCCTATGTTTATATAAAAAGGCTGAGGTGGGGGTGTTCACTATTATACTTGCAGCACCGGCAGCACATAATGAACAGGTTGGTGGGTGGTACCGAAACCCAGGAGTTTACGTGTCAGCTGTGTGTGGCAATGGATTACTATTCGAAACTCATATCACATGGAAAGGAGTTCGGTTATGAAGGAAAGGAACTTCAACTATTTGTAAATAAAGAGATGGAGATTTACAGGCAATTCAGAAGGGAAGGAATGGATAACGAGAGGCTATTGAGAAGGGAAGGTATTGTAGGTGTGTATTATTGTTATCCCTAGTTAAATCTGTATTGTAGGAGTTTGTGTTTTTTCTAAAAAAAAATGCTCGCGACATATTTTTGAGAAATAAAACTAGTTTTCTGACTAAATAAAGTTTATTGTAAAAACAAAAAAATATACCACACCGTGCAGACGGAGGGGTTATTATCAGCTCTTCCGCTTTCCTTTTATACAGCGGTGTTGAAGTTGCTGCCTCCCCGACTCTAGGTGTTTTCGAGTCTTCTAAAGCCAGAGTGGTCGAGGCAGAAGTTGAGTGTTGGAAGGCTTCTTTTTGTGTGGCTTCTCGGTTGTTCTTCGGGTAAGGAGATCTGGAGGGATGACCATCAAACCATTGGCAACCAGAAGAACAGGCACAGAAAGAGCAGGCACAGAAAGTAGAGGTGGTCAAGAGTGGAGAGGCAGGTAGGAAGCAGGAGAATGAGTTAACTTTACTACTCCGCCTCAGCGTTTTTATATGAAAAATAGGGGGTGTGGTCTATGTGAACGAGAGGTGGTCCGAGGATTTATATACAGCCAATCACAGGCCCAAACTTTGGTTAAAAACAGAAAGAGGCTGAACTATTCAAAGTAATTATTCAATCCATTGGCCACACCCCTCAAGGCCCACAAACCAAGTCTATTTGAGGGGATTGTAGAGTAACTGGTTTTGCGATGGTAGAAGACTTTGACGGGAAAAGTGCAAAATAAACTCACATCGCATGGGGGTGCTGTTATCAGAGAGAGAGAGAGAGAGAGAGAGAGAGAGAAGTCAAGGTGGAAACGAAACGAGTTTTCGGGTTATATAAAGTTTATTGTAAAAACAAAAAAATACCACACCATGTACACGTGACGGAGGTGTGAGAAACAATGCAGACTGGACATCCGATATCATTCCATTGTTATGTGGATGGTGTGCACGTTTTTTTCAGTGATGATGCCCAGAGTCGACACTCGATGACCAGCCGCACTCCCTTTCTTAGGCCTGAGATGTGCATACCCACAACTGGCTGTATGTAAGAGTCGTTCTTTTGGTAGGGAAAGTAATACGATGGAAAACCTTGCCGGGGCACACTACTAAGCTTATCCGACCATCAAAGCTTTCATTGTCACAGGACACCCAAAGGAACTTAGGTATCACCTGATGGTAAGTCTCTAAAAATGTGGTCCTTCAGACTTTGTGGTATGTTATCTGGTAGGTCATCCAGCGCACCGTGTACACGTCAGGAATCCATTTTAGGTACCTTTGGGGTGACAGGGGCCGTTACCGTTGAAGCCCCAGTGCCCCGGCTTCTGTACGTACATTCCCTGATATCACCCAAACAGTTGGTTCCATAGAGTGCTTATCTTTTAATGATTTATTTATAGGTAGGGCAACTTTAGATTGTTTCCAAGGTAGAAATTGCTTTTGTATATCACTAAAACTATAATTTCAAATATTTACATTCTTGGGTACGTAATAATAATAATTTTGATACAACATAGACTCAATCATAATTACTACTGCCGTCGTCATCATCATCGTTGTCACGTTGATCTTCGTCACTTTTATCTGGACACAGAGTATATGCCTCGTATACCAATACGAATTAATTTACGCTTTCCACAAGAATTTTAGGTAACACCTGGGGATAGTGTTGAAGTTGCATTTGATTATCCTTTACGGCCTTGTGACAGAGGAACTCCAACGTGGGAGGTTCTCGAAACCTGGTGGCTGGTGGTGGATAACGACGGCGGTGTTCATTGTAGTTGTCGATGTGGTACCCGACGCTCACCATAGACTCATTTAGTGCGTCAGCTTTGCATTTATCATTGTACCAGGATGTACAGTATTGGAAGAAGATGAGAGGGTGTGATGTGATGAAGATCCGACCAACCAATCCCAGCAGCTGGCCACCCAGACATCCACGAACAGCCGCTTCTTCGGATATATTTTATTGACGACGCGGGCCGTGAGGTAGTAATCCAGTTTATTATCAGATTTGTCTATACGATAAAGCCGGTCTACCATATTAAGCTCTATCCGAAAATCTTTCAGTTCATTGTTGAACTCGGAATTTAGCATTATAATTATAAAAACATTCTTGTGGAAAACGTAAACGAATTCGTATTGGTATACGAGGCATATACTCTGTGTCCAGATCAAAGTGACGACAATGATGATGATGACGATGTCAGTAACCCAAGAATGTAAATATTTGAAATAAGTACTCTATGGAAGCAACTATCAGGGAATGTACGTACGTACAGAAGCCGGGGCACTGGGGCATCAACGGTAACGGCCCCTGTCACCCCAAAGGTACCTAAATGGATTCCTGACGTGCGTACACGGTGCACTGGAGGACCTACCAGATAATAATTGTTTCCACCTTGACTCCTCTCTCTCTCTCTGATAACAGCACCCCCCTCCCAATCTCCGAAACTCACATAATCGAGTCTTCTACCACTACTCCCATGGACAATAATTATACCAATTTTAGATCGTTTGTTCCTAAAGTTAAGAACGTGGAGGATATGGATGACTACATGGACCACATACCAACACAATTTTCGGGTTATATAAAGTTTATTGTAAAACAAAAATACCACACCGTGTACACGTGATGGAGGTGTGAGAAACAATGCAGTTTTGACATCCGATATCATTCCATCGTTATGTGGATGGTGTGCACGTTTTTTTCAGTGATGATATCCTTAGTCCAGAGTCGACACTCAATGGCCAGCGGCACTCCCTTTATTAGGCCTGAGATGTGCATACCCAACACTTGTTGTATGTAAGAGTCGTTCTTTTGGTAGGGAAAGTAGTACGATGTAAAAACCTTGCCAGGGCACCTAGCTTATCCGACCATCAAAGCTTCCATTAGCATCACAGGACACCCAAAGGAACTTAGGTATCACCTCCTGGTTCTGATGGTAACTCTCTGAAATGTGGTCCTTGAGACTCTGTGGCATATTATCTGGTAGGTCCTCCAGCACCGTGTACACGTCAGGAATCCATTTAGGTACCTTTGGGGTGATGAGGTGACAGGGGCCGTTTCCATTGAAACCCCAGTGCCCGGCTTCTGTACATTCCCCGATATCACTCAGCCAGTTGGGTTGGAGGCTACAGAAGTTCACTGGTTTTGTCACAGGGTCGCAGGCAGTTAAGTTGTATTTGTTGATGATTTTGGTTTGGTTTTGAAAGAATTCGTTAATTTGTGTGGCGTATGATGAGTTGTTCTCCAGTTGTTGGTACACGATCCCAGCAACAGCTGGGATACGTGGTTAGGCCGATGTTAGGCTCCTCCTCCGGTCCCAACATAACCACAAGGACGACTACGAAGTTGATAAGAAGATCCAGTACCACCACTTCTAAAGGAAAGTAAGGATGAGCTCTCCAAACCACTGACATTGCTATTCAATGAATCCTTGCAGTCTGGGACTATGCCTGATCAGTGGAAGCTAGCCAACGTAACACCGATATTAAAAATAGGCAGCAAATCCCTACCCAGTAACTATCGTCCAATTAGTATGTAAAATGCTAGAAACGGTCATAAGAGACAGACTCGTAAATCACTTAGAGGCAAATAACTTACTTAAAGATACTCAACACGGCTTTCGTAAAAAACGTTCCTGTTTAACAAACCTCTTAGACTTCTTCCACGATATCCTCAACCTCTACGATGAGAGTAAAGCTGTAGATATTATATACCTTGATTTTCAAAAGGCCTTTGACAATGTTCCCCACAAACGTTTACTGCTAAAACTAAAAGCGCATGGAATACAAGACGGTGTGTTGAAATGGATAGAAAATTGGCTCAGCGACAGAAAGCAAAGAGTAGTCATAAACGGTAAGGCATCTAAATGGACCAATGTAAGTAACGGGGTACCCCAGGGATCGGTACTAGGACCAATTCTCTTTCTAATTTACATCAACGACATAGATGAGGGTCTCACCTGTACAATCTCAAAATTTGCTGACGATACAAACATTGCAAATAGCATACTCTAAAAAGAACAAGTTGACGATATGCAACACAATCTAGATAAATTGTCATGTTGGGCCCAAATTTAGCAAATGAGTTTCAATGCGGATAAATGTAAAGTACTACATATCGGATACCTAAATGAGAAAGCAAACTATTCGATGAATGGCACTCAGCTTAA
The DNA here is from genome assembly GCA_032716605.1 of Paralithodes platypus. Classification (NCBI taxonomy): domain Eukaryota; kingdom Metazoa; phylum Arthropoda; class Malacostraca; order Decapoda; family Lithodidae; genus Paralithodes; species Paralithodes platypus. The sequence continues at coordinate 560,787 of CM064559.1, forward strand.
GAATGTAAACAGAGAAACCGATCTGGGAGTAACAATATTGAGTAACCTAAAACCGAGTCAACAATGTTCAGAAGTTGTTAAGAAGGCAAACAAAATAATTGGCTTTATAGGCAGGTCATTTGAGCATAAATACAAAGAAGTTATCCTAACCCTTTACAATTCCTTAGTCCGCCCTCTTCTGGAATACTGCATTCAATCCTGGTGCCCTTATTACCAAAAAGATATAAACAAGCTAGAATGAGTTCAACGTAGAGTTACCAAAATGATACCTTGCCTCAAGAACAAACCATACGAAGAGCGTCTTAGAGAATTAAATCTATTTCCTTTAACCCAGCGCAGATTAAGAGGTGACTTAATTCAAGTGTTCAAAATCATCAAAGGCATCGACAATATGAACTGTAGTAAGTACTTCACTGTCGACCAATCTAATTACACGCGGGGAAACGGTTGCAAAATTATAGGTAAATTATAGGTAGATTCGTGTGAGTTAAAAACTCACACGAATCTAAGAACTTCTTCTTCAATCGAGTTGTCAACTTGTGGAATGGGCTTCCCCGAGACGTTATAGACTGCAGCACCGTTGATTCATTTAAACTCTGCTTAGACAAATATCTCGCATCAAACCCGCGACTGACTGCGTTTGTAAATGAATAACTTTATTTTATCCCCCCCTCAGGTACTAACCCATCTGTCCCCTACTAACTTCCTAATCCTGCCACGGACATTAGTTCCAGGGCAGTAGTTCCCTTTCCAATGTCCCCTTACCCACTCTAAACCACTGTTTGGACACTTGATCCTCAGTGTTTTGGAGGACATGCAGCCTAGAAGGGTCACTAGAACTGTTGTTGCTTGATTTCCTTTGTACTCCTTTGTACTCCTATGTATACTCCCACCAGCAGCACTCCCGTGATTATACTACATTTGTTTTAAGCCATTCTTCTTCCTCCTCCTCCTCCAATGTTTACGTTCTTGGTTTCTCGGCCTAATGTGGTGAGTTGTTTAAAATAAACCTTATTTATAGATTTTGTTTTCGGTCAATCCACCAATATTGCCCCAGCTAAGATATAAGATGTAGACACAAAACTTGACCAAAATAATATTTTTCTCCAAAAATAATATTTTCTGAGAGTTTACGTAAAGTGAACACAAAAAATTGGGTTTAGAGCCCCTAAAACTAGGCTAGCTAAGATATAAGATGTAGACACAAAACGGGGTTTAGATCCCCCTAAAACTAACTAGGCTAGCTAGCTAAGATTGACTTGACCAAAAATAATATTTTCTCCAAAAATAATATTTTCTGAGAGTTTATGTAAAGTGACTGGCCTTGTATATGATGGGACAGTCACTGTCCGAGAAGGGATAGGGAATATCATCATTGGTGGTGGGGGAAAGATCCCACCGGAAGTGAGCCGGCTGCCTGATGTACAGTATATATATATATATAACCTCACTCGCCCGTACAAGCCTCACTCTACTCGAGAAGGGCCACGCCCTTCCCGAATTGACCATGGCGTTGCTTAGGGCGTTACTTACCGAGAAGAGACCTGAGGCTGGTGGTGGTGGTGGTGGTGGACAGGCTGATAGACACAGCTGATAGACTCCATGATAGAGCGAGGAGAAGACTGTGAGAAAGTCAGTGTGGCCCTGCGGAAGCTAATGGACTACATGATAGAGCGAGGAGAGGTGCAGCAACTGTTGGATGACTGTGCGTCTAGTGCAAAATGTCCCAATGAGAAATGCCATCCTTTGTGTCACATGTGGCGTAGTGTACGCTATCACGTGAAACGTTCCGATCCCGGTCATCGGTGCGCCTTGCTAGACATCTACATAAAAGCCTCCAAAGCCCACATATACACCTGCAATTACGGCGGCAACTGCTACCTGGGTGCGTGTTCCAGAATTCGCGCCCACCTAGCCGACAGATATGTAAAGTGGGATATGGGAACTGTCTGTATGCATCTTCGATCATTTAGGGAGTGTGAGGAAAGCCGGTGCGGCCCTGCCACAGCTGATAGACTCCATGATCGAGCGAGGAGAAGGGTGTGAGAAAGTCGGTGGGGCCCTGCAGAAGCTAATAGATTCCATGACAGGGCGAGGAGAGGTGCAGCAACTGTTGGATGACTTTGCGTGTAGTGTTAAATGTCCCAATGAGAAATGCCACCATCCCTTGTGTCACATGTGGCGTAATGTATGCTATCACGTGAAATGTTCCGGTCATGGGTGCGCCTTGTTAAACATCTACATGAAAGCCCTCAACGCCCACATATACACCTGCAACTACGGCGACAACTGCTACCTGAGTGCGTGTCCTCAAATCCGCGCCAATCTGGGCGACAGCTATGTAAAGTGGGATATAGGAACTATCTGTACGTATTTTCGATCATTTAATGAGTGTCAGGAATCCGGTGTGGCCCTGCAGAAGTGATAGACTCCATGATAGAGCGAGGAGAGGTGCAGCGGCTGTTGGACGAATATGCGTGCAGTGCTACGTGTCCCAATACGGTGTGCAATTCCCTGTGCCTCACGTGGCATCGGGTACGTCGCCATGTGATAAATTCCGGTCATAAGTGAGCCTTGCTAGACATTTACGAAAAGGCCCTTCGCTCCCACATTAGACACCTGCAACTACGGCGACCGCTGTTACCTGTCCGTGTGCCCCAAAATCCGCGCCGATGGAGATGACAACTATGTAAAGCCGGATATGGAAAGTTTCTGTATGTATCTTCGCCGTTCCTGAGTGTGTGAAAATAAATATATGTTTAATTTTTGTATTTCATTTACATCCTCAGAAAAAAAATAGAAAAATGAACTAATGACACTACAAAGGTGGAAAAGAAACAAGGTTTCAGCTTAAATAAAGTTTATTGTAAAAAAAAATATACCACACCGTGCACACACGTAACGGAGGTGTGAGTAGTACAGGGCTCTAAATAAAAAAAAAGGGTCGTATATAACCCCGAAGCGGCCAAACAATATTTATTGGCCCTGATCGTTGCCCGCTAAAGGGTTATGGAAACTATCTGTACATATCTACGATCATTTAATGAGTGTGAGGAACCCGGTGAGACCCTGCAGATGCTAATAGACTGCATGTATGAGGCATTTATGACTGCATGTATGAGGCAGGAGAGGTGCAGAAGCTGTTGGATATGTATGCGTGCAGTGCTAAGTGTCCCAATAAGGTTTGCAATTCCTTGTGCCTCATGTGGCGTCGGGTACGTAATCACGTGATAAATTCCGGTCATCGGTGCGCCGTGCTCGACATTTACAAAAAGGCCCTTCGCTCCCACATAGACACCTGCAACTACGGCGACCGCTGTTACCTGGGTGCGTGCTCCAAAATCCGCGCCGATCGAGATGACAACTAAGTAAAGCCGGATATGAAAAGTATCTGTATGTATCTTCACCGTTCCTGAGTGTGTAAAAATAAAAAAAAAAAGTTTAATTTCTTCGTTTCATTTACATCCTTAAATCCCCCTAAAAACTAGGCTAACTATCTAGCTAAGATTGGCTTGACCAAAATAATATTTTCTCGAAAATATATTCTGAGATTTTACACAAAGTGAACAACTGGCCTTGCTAAGACATAAGATGTAGAGAAAAAAATTGAGAAAATATTATTTGGTCAAGTTAATCTTAGCTGGTCCTTAGCGTTTCAGAGTAGACATAAAGTGGTCTAGCCTGGTTTCTCCCAAAAATATTTTTCTGAGAGTTTACGTAAAGAGAGCTTGCGTTTGAATCAAGGTGGAAATGAAACAAATTTTCTGGTTAAATACAGTTTATTGTAAAAAAAATCATACTACATAGTGCACAAATGTGGAGGTGTGAGTGAATAAATAGTACGACCCTAAATAAAAAAAAGGGTCGTATACTGTATAATAACCCCGAAGCGGCCAAACAATATTAACCAAGGGAGGATAGATGCCCGCTAAAGGGTTGTCAATCAATCTCCTTGATGACGACATAAGATGTAGACACACAGTGGGGTTCAAATCCCCCTAAAAACTAGGCTAGCTAAGATTGACTTGACCAAAAAAATATTTTCTGAGATGAGCTAAAATGGATAATTTTCTAGAACATGTAAATAATTAGGAATTACAATAATAGAATAACACTAGTTATAACAATTGAACTTAGTATGCTAATTGGGGATGAGAGCAGAATAGGAGAAAGCGAATTGCCTTTACTAGAAACACAATTAGGAATGACCCTCGTACCATTGACACTCAACAAGTACCAATCCCCAGAGCAGTCATGCTGTCTGTGGTGTGCTGTCATGACGGAGAGAATGGTGTTAGAGTTGAGATCGGCCGTAAGAGTGTGGTGGGTATCATCTCGGAAGTAAGTTACATTGAAGTGAAGTGCCTCTCGGGTTTCATACATGCTGTACATGGCATAATAGTAGTTGGGGAAACAGTCGGAGAGCACCACTGCGACTGTAATTTCCTCAACGGCTTCCGGGGAGAGTCGGATGAGATCAGCAGAGGGCGCCAGGCTGAGGTAGCTCCACCCATTGCCACACCACTCTGTCAGAGCTAGGCACCCATCATCCATGACCTCAAAGTTGGGGAACTTAATCTTTGGTCCCCCATAGGTCGTGTTCACCCGGTCTATCACAGTTACTGGTAAAATGGTTTCTTGGGTCAGTTCGCCAGACTCCTTTTTGATTCAGCGGGACAGTGAAGCTGTTGTCAGAAGCTGTCAGAAAGAAAGTGACTCGGACAAATGGAGGCCACACAGCCGCGTGTTCCCAGCTGGTGACATTGAGACAGCCGACACCAGCTGAACGGATGGTGTTGTTGGTGTCAGATGCCTCCATGACCAAACAGGCAGCAGCTGGCTCGCCCTCCGCCGTCAACAGCTCCCAATAGGTTGTCCATTTTGGGTACATTCTCAGAGGCTCCAACAACATGGTGATTGGCAGCGGTAGGGGGGCTTTGAGACTGTCCCTTCTTGATAAGATTACGGGACACGCCTGGCCAGCACACGGAACCACCAGAACCAGGGTCAGTAGCAGGACCAAGGACTGATAAGGAATCCCACCTCCAGAACATAAACACCGGCCTCTGAATCCCCCTGCTAGCTAAGATTGACTCGACCAAAAAAAAATTTCTCGACAAATATTTTCTGAGATTTTACACAAAGTGAACAACTGGCCTTGTAACAAAAAACGGGGATTTAAAGCCCCCTAAAAACTAGGCTAGCTAAGACATAAGATGTAGACCACACAATAGGGTTTAAACCCCCCTAAAAACTAGGCTAGAGTGTGTCATTGTAGTTCCCGAAGCCATATCTCTCTCACTAAAAATTCCCACCCCACCATAAATATCCCCCTGTAAAGCCGTTTGCTCGCTAAAGGGTTAAATTAATTATTTGAGTTTTTAGTTTGTCGTCTGTGTGAGACCTGAGCGTTTGTCGGCCCCGCTCGCTGAGACCGTAGATGTGAGAAACGCCCACAAGTTTATTTGGAAGCTCCACTCCCTTTACGCTTCCCCCCCCTCCCCCCCCCCCCCTATCACTATTGGCCGGCTCCATATTAAAACGTTTAGCTCTATCTGGAAAGGTTAGTGTTTACAAGTCACTGCTGACAGTAAGTAGTAGGTGTAGATACCAGAAAATGGCTAAAACTACAGCTATAGGTATCGACTTGGGGACAACCTACTCCTGTGTCGGAGTGTTCCAGTATGGGAAGGTGGAAATCATCGCCAATGACCAGGGAGACCGTACCACTCCACCCTGTGTGGTCTTCACAGACACAGAGCGTCTCGTTGGAGATGCTGCCAAAAATCAAGTAGCCATTGTCTTTGTTGCCAAGAGACTTATTGGTCGCAATTTTGAGGACCCCCACGTTCAGAGTGACATGAAGCACTGGCCTTTTGATGTAATTGATGACGGTACAAAACCCAAGATTCAAGTAGAGTACAAGGGGGAGAAGAAATCATTTTACCCAGAGGAAATCTCATCCATGGTGCTAATCAAGATTAAAGAAATTGCAGAGGCCTACCTGGGGTCCACAGTCAAAGATGCTGTTTTCACTGTCCCAGCCCACTTCAACAACTCCCAGCATCAAGCCACCAGAGATGCTGGGGTCATCTCTGGGCTCAATGTGCTGCGTATCATCAATGAGCCCACCGCCGCTGCCATCGCCTACGGTCTCGATAAGAAAGTGGGCAGTGATCGTAATATTCTCATCTACGATCTGGGTGGCGGTACTTTCGATGTGTCCATTCTTGCCATAGAAGAGGACATTTTCGAAGTAAAGTCCATTACAGGTGACACTCACTTGGGAGGTGAAGACTTTGACAACCTGATGGTTAACCACTTCCTGCAAGAGTTCAAGCGCAAGCACCAGATAGACCCCACCCAGAACAAGAGTTTCCTGCGCCGCCTACGTACTGCTTGTGAACGAGCAAAGCGCATACTCTCCGCCTCTACTCAGGCCAGTGTCGTGATTGATTCCTTGTTTGGAGGTATTGATTTTTACACCTCAATCACTCGTGCCCGTTTTGAGGAGCTGTGTTTCGATCTTTTCCGTGGCACCCTTGAGCATGTGGAGAAGCCCTACGCGATGCCGGGATGGACAAGGCTCAAATTCACGACATTGTGTTGGTTGGTGGCTCAACTCGAATTCCCAAGATCCCGAAACTTCTGCGGGACTTTTTCAACGGCCAAGAGCTGAACAAGTCAATCAACCCCGATGAGGCTGTTGCTTACGGTGCTGCCGTCCAAGCTGCCATCCTCTGCGGCGATAAGTCTGAGGCCCTCCAGGATCTTCTACTGTTGGATGTAACCCCTCTGTCTTTGGGTATTAACACGGCTGGTGGACTTATGATTCCCATTATCAAGCGTAATACCCCCATTCCCATCATACAGACCGAGACCTTCACCACCTCGGCAGACAACCAACCCGGTATGTTAATCCAGGTGTATGAGGGTGAACGTGCCATGACTAAGGATAACAATCTCCTGGATAAGTTTAACCTTACCGATATCCCCCCCGCACCCCTAGCTGTTCCAAAGATTGAAGTGACCTACGATATTGATGCTAACGGTATGCTCAATGTGTCTGCTGGGGTCGAGTCGATGGGTAAAGAGAGCAAGATTACTATCACCAGTGACAGTGGACGTCTCAGCAAGGGGGAGATCGAGCGCATGGTGCAGGATGCCGAGAAGTACAAGTCTGAGGATGAGAAGCAGAGGGATCGCGTATGTGCCAAGAATACGCTGGAATCCTATTGCTTCAACATGATGCGTGCTACGGTTAAGGTCAAGGAGGAGGAGGACCGTAATAAGATAATGGAAGCCTGTAACGATACCATCAAGTGGTTGGATACCACTTGGATAACGGGTGGTCGAAAAGGAAAAATATAAACACAAGCAGATGGAAGTTGAACAGATCTGCAACCATATCATCACAAAAATGTACGCGGCGGCCGGTGGTATGATGCCCCCCGGTGCCGGTGAAACTACCCCCGACGGTGCCACCATCGAGGAGGAGGAGGCTGGTTGACAACCCTTTAGCGGGAACCGATCCTCCCGGGGTTATAATTATACAGTCAGAATACGGCCCTTTTTTTTTATTTAGAGCCGTACTACTCACTCTCATCACTGTGGTGGTGTGATTTTGTTTACAATAAATTGTATTGAACCAGAAAATTTGTTTCATTTCCCATGCCTTTTACGTAAACTCTCAGAAAAATATTTTTGAACTAGGCTAGCTAAGACATAAGATGTAGACATATAACGGGGTATTTTTCTGAGATTTTACATAAAGTGAACTGCTGGCATTGAGACACACATAAAACGGGGGGATTTAGAGCCCCTAAAACTAGGCTAGCTAAGACATAAGATGAAGACACATACCGGGATATTTTCTGAGACATACCACACAACGGCTTCTTAAATTCCCCTAAAAACTAGGCTGGCTAGCTAGCTAAGAAGATTGGCTCGACCGAAATAATATTTTCACGAAAAATATTTTCTGAGATTTCACACAAAGGCCTTGTATGGTAGATAGAGGCAGATTTAGAACTCCTAAAACTAGGCTAGCTAAGAGACATACCACACAACGGGGCTTCTTAAATTTTCCTAAAAACTAGGCTGGCTAGCTAGCTAAGAATATTGACTCGACCGAAATAATATTTTCACGAAAAATATTTTCTGAGATTTCACACAAAGATATAAAACGGTATAGCCTGGTTTCTCAAAAAATATTTTTTCTGAGAGCTTGAGGTGGAAATGAAACGAATTTTCTGGTTAAATACAGTTTATTGTAAAAAAATCATACCACACAGTGCACACATGTGTGATTGGAGGTGTGAGTGATTAGTACGGCTCTAATTAAAAATAAAAAAAGGGCCGTATACTGTATAATAACCCCCAAGCGGCCAAACAATATTAACCCTGGGGAGGATCAGTGCCCGCTAAAGGGTAGTTTCACCGGCACCGGACATACCGCAAATATCCCCATAAGGTCATTTGCCCGCTAAAGGGTTTTGCAGAGTTAAAATGGAAAATTTTCTAGAACATGTATACAATCAGGAATTACAAAAAATAAATAACACTAGCTATAAATATTGTACTAGATATAACAATTGAACTTAGTATGCTAATGGGGGATGAGAGCAGAATAACGGAAAGCGAATTACCCGTAATAGCAGCTTTACTAGAAACACAATTAGGAATGACCTTCGCACCATTGACACCCAACAAGTACCAATCCCCAGAGCAGTCCCGTCCCTGGTTTTCCCTCGTGACGGAGAGAATGGTGTTGGAGTTAAGATCGGCCGTGAGAGTGTGGTAGCGATCACCTCGGGAGTAAGTTATGTTGATGTGAAGTGCCTCTCGGGTTCCACGCGTGCTATACAAGGCTATATTGTATTTAGGGAAACAGGTGGAGAGCGTCACTTTGATTACAATTTCCTCAACGGTTTCCGGGAGAGTCGGATGAGATCAGAGGGCGCCAGGCTGAGGTAGCTCTACCCATTGTCACACTCTGTCAGAGCTAGGCACCCACCATCCATGACCTCAAGGCTGGGGAACCTAATCTTTGGTCCCCCAGAGGTTGTGTTCACCCGGTCTACCACAGTTACTCGCAAAATGGTTTCTTGGGTCAGTTCGCCAGACTCCTTTTGATTCAGCTGGGCAGTGAAGCTGTTGTTAGAAGCTGTCAAAAAGAAAGTGAAGATATTGTACCACTCCTCCCCGACAAAAAATGGAGGCCGGACAGCCGCGTGATCCCAGCTGGTGACATTGAGACAGCCGACACCAGCCGAACGGATGGTGTTGTTGGTGTCAGAATTCTCCATGACCAAACAGGCAGCTGGCTCGCCCTCCGCCGTCAACAGCTCCCAATAGGTCGTCCAATTTGGGTAAAATGTCAGAGGCATCAACTGCACGGTGATTGGCAGTGGTAGTGGGGCTTCGAGATGGCCCTATATAAGATGACGGGACACGCCTGGCCAGCACACGGAACCACCAGAACCAGCAGGGTCAGTAGCAGGACCAAGGCCTGCTTAGGAATCCCACCTCCAGAACACAAACACAGGTGGTCTCTGCCGGTCATCATGATGTTTCCTGCATGGTAATAGAATTAATATAAACACCATATTTGAGGAGGAGCACTATATTGACAACGTTTCGCAGATAACTTCTTTAGGTCACTATCTGTAAAATATTATCAATAAAGTGCTCCTCATATAGTGTTTATATTATTTCTGTCAATTCTGGTTGGTTATTATAGAACATGAGGGGGGTAATCATTATACAGTATGCATACATAGTGTTTACACATATACTGCAAATAGTTAAAGATATAATAATCTAATATATTTATTTAACTAACAAAGGCAATGTTCTTTCATCCGGGACCTCCCAATAAAATTAATGAAAGCGGGTGATCTTCCCCGGATTCGAACCTGAGTGGGGTATGAATGAGGTTGTGGGGGCGGCGGCGGTGGCGACGCGTTACTAGATGCGAAGGAGACACACCACTAACTAAGGCAGTATAGTAAGGCACACAGATGATGATGATGATGTGTGTGTGTGTGTGTGTGTGTGTGGCTCATGGCTTACCCGCCATCACTTCCGGACAAACAAGATAAACGCTACGATAGATAGATAGGGATAGTAGGCAAGGTTTTTGTCTCTTTATTTTTTTTAACCCTTTAGCGGATCCGAATGTGGTAAGTAAGGATCAATAAGTATTTTTTAGCCGATACGACCACCCTTTTTTTTTTATTTAGAGCCGTACTACTCACTCACTCACACCTCCGTCACGTGTGTGTGTGCACGGTGTGGTATGATTTTTTTTACAATATTTTTTTTTAACCAGAAAACGTGTTTCTTTTCCACCTTGACTCCTCTTTGTAATGTGTCTGCAACCCTATATATTTTCTGAGATTTTACACAAGCCAAGACATGAGATGTACTAGCTAAGTAAGATTGACTTGACCAAAATAAAATTTTCTCTAAAAATATTTTTCTGAGAGTTTACGTAAAGAGAGCTTGCATTTGAGTCAAGGTGGGAAATGAAACGAATTTTCTGGTTAAATACAGTTTATTGTAAAACAATGATACCACCACAGTGCACACATGTGATGGAGGTGTGAGTGAGTGAGTAGTACAGCTCTGAATAACAAAAAAGGGCCGTATACTGTATAATAACCCCGAAGCGGCCATTAACCCTGGGGAGGATAGGTTCCCGCCCGCTAAAGGGTTGTCAATTGGACTTAAGCCTAGAGTAGACGCACATTTATTGAGAGTTTGATAGCCTATTATTGCATATAGAACTCTGTAGAATATTTGTGTTCTTCGTTCACTGGGAATATACATCAGAGGTTGGAGCTAGCGCTTTCCGTTGTAACATTTATGCCATTACTAGTCCAATGAATAAGAGCCCTGATATATTTAAACCCCAGTCGTAACAATATAAATAAAAGGACATATAAGAAAACTATCTATTCATTTCAAAAAGGGTAAGAGACAGAAATATTCTTACCTAAATATTTATCTTTCAAGACTTTTATAGAATTAATAGTCCTTCTTTAGACATAACTTATTCGGTTCATAACCAAAGCCTACTAAGCTTCGGTTAAATACTAATTCTTTATAAATACTACATGACTTTAATGAGTTTCAGTATTTTTCATAATTAAAGAGTATCAGTCAATAAAGGTACCAAGTCCTAAGATCCAAAAGTAAAGGAAGGAACAACAGGAAATAATTTTATTAGATTTTACTTTTGTTTTGCCTTCAGCTGACTGATACCTTAATATATATCTCTGTGCCATCTAGATTCATCAAGTAGTGGGGTATGAAAGAGTGATTGGTGTATAAATAAGTTATGGAGTTAACTAAATTATAATTGTATATTAAAAAAATAATATGAATATAATAGTATAAAACAAGTATTTTATTTTACTGATCCCACTATTGATTAAGAGAAGGTGTAATATTATTAAGTAATTATTGAGTGCTTAGTCTTTAGTACTTACCTTACTTTGAAATCACAGTACCTATGTTAATTGCGGTGATTTCACTTACAGTGGCGCAGTGTGTAGGATGCACCTTCTCTTTATCTGGGTTTAGTATATTACAGGAGCTCTGGTGGCAGTAAAATATCTCTTTAATTAAATCTCGGAGCTGCTGGCCATAGAGTGCTTTAGTTAGCCTACTAGGTGGGTTCACTTTCTCAGTAGTTCGAACTGTGATCTTTAAATATGAGTGGTGTACCCGACATACTCAAGGAGGCTAAGGCATTGGGTGTGAATGGTGAAGAGGCACTGCTCAAGTTGATTACGCTTGCGAATGAGAGAGATGAAAAAACAGCTGAGAGAGAGCGACAAAAAGAGGAGAGAGATGAAAGAGCAGCTGAGAGAGATGATAGAGCAGAGAGCGACAAAAAGAGGAGCGAGAAAGTGAGGAGAGAGTGAAAGCTCATGCCCATGAACTTGAAGAGAGAGAAAGTGCGTGGCCATGCACTTGCCGTTGCTACAGTTAAAGCGCAGTCATCAAGTGTTGAGAACCGTGACCGTAACCCCTCTCGAACTGTAGGAGATTCAGGTAAAGCCCTGCCTAAAGCCAGGTAAAGCCAGGTAAAGCCCTCCCTTCTCTGACGGAGATGATATAGAGTCCTATTTGCTTAGATTTGAAAAAGTGTTATGGTTGGAAGGAGGAAGACTACCCGCTGCACCTTGGAACTCTACTGGGAGGTAAGGCACTCAAAGTTTATGTAGGCTTACCCCCTGACATCTCTGACATCTATGAGGCTTTGAAGAAAGCCCTACTTCAGGCATTTCAGGTTGATTCTAATGCTTACCGTAAGATGTTCAGAGGTATGAAGGTGCAAGGTGATGAGCCCTTTGTACAATTTTTAGCCAGACTCGAACACGTGTTTGGAAGGTGGCTGGTGTTATCTGATGTAGGTAAGTCTTATGAAGGTTTGTATGCTTTTGTAATTAGAGATCAGTTTTTAGCAAGTTGTACTCCAGACTTGAGAGTATTCCTCAATGAAAGTGGAGCCAAGACTAATACCAATCTAGCTAAAGTTGCAGACTTGTACAGGAATGCTCATTTGTCACGTAAGGGCAACCCCAAGTCTTCTGCACCCAAGTTAGAGGAGAAGAGGTACAATAAACCAGCAGAAAAGGCGGGGAAAACGGACTACGCCGCATACAACAAAACGTACCCCCGTAAGTCACGAATTAAATGTTATATTTGTGGGGGTGACTATGTAAAGGCACAGCGTCCTCAGAATAGGTGTGGAGATTCTGGAAATGTGGCTAAAGTAAATTTTGTTTTTGACTCTACAGAAAAACGTCCAGGAACCATAGTGGATCCTTGTGGCAAGATCGGAGACAAGAATGCCGAGGTTTGTCTGGATACCATGTGTGATGCTGTGATTGTACATCCCAGATTCATTTCGGGTAAAGTCTCATCCAGTCCAATGTGTACAGTGTATGACTTTCTGGGTGTGCCTCACAAGTTTCCTAAAATGGATGTAGATATTGACTGTAGATTCTTTTCTGGCAAAGTTAATGCTGTTATTGCTCCTATCAGATGCACAGATGTACTGCTCGGAACAGTTCCTGGTGTTGCAGTACCGTCCTTCACTGTTGGAGAAAAGAAAGGTGTTGAGACAGATGTCAATGTTTCTCCAGTAACAACCAGGGCTGGATGCAGCAGTTACACCTGCACCTTTTATTAATGATGCAGGTTTTTCTGTAGATACTAAATCTTTCCAGAAGGCTCAGGCTGACTGTAAAACGCTGAAGTCGCAGTGGCAGATGGCGGAATCACAGAAGGTTATCAGCCATAGAGGTAAGAAAGTGAAGCATGAACAAATCAATAGCCTGCTTTACAGAATTTGCCTAGAGAGTAAAAATGCTGAAGAGATAGGTAACAAGCAGCTTGTGGTGCCTAAAGAATTTAGGAATAGGGTACTGAATTTGGCCCATGACGGTTTGCTAGCCGGACACTTCTCTCACCGTAAGACTGCTGGTAAAATATATCAAAAGTTTTTTTGGCCAGGTGCAGGTGCTGATATTGAGAGGTTTTGTAGGTCCTGTGAGGTGTGCCAAAAATTCACTCATAAGGGTAGAGTTAAACCTGCACCCCTATCTAAAATGCCAGTGGTCTCGGAACTCTTTTCTAAAGTAGCCATTGATATTGTTGGTCCAGTGGTGCCCAGGTCCAAACGTGGTCACAAATATGTTCTTACTCTGATTGACCGTGCAACGAGGTTCCCTGAGGCTGTTCCCCTTAAGAATATAGATACTATGACTGTTGCCGAGAGCCTTGTGGAGATCTTTTCTAGGGTGGGGATTCCACAGGAAATCTTGTCTGATAATGGTAGCCAATTCAAGTCTGATTTAATGTCCGAGATTAACAAGTTACTCTCTGTTAAGGCAGTTCACTCTAGTCCCTATCCTGCTCAGAGTAATGGATGTATTGAGAGGCTTAATGGTACTTTTAAGAACATGCTAAAGAAAACTTGTGCTGAACATCCTGAGGACTGGGATCGGTATATTCCAGCGGTTCTTTTCGCTTACAGAGAATTACCAAAAGACTCTCAAATGTTCACCATTTGAACTGTTGTATGGTAGGAGTGTGAGAGGACCCTTAACTATTCTCCATGAACTTTGGGCCAATGAACAGCTTGAAGAGGAGATAGAAGTTCTTATCAGCATGTCCTTGATCTCAGAGACAGGTTGGAGAAGTCGGCAGAGTTAGCAGTCCAGCATTCTGAAGCTAGAAGTGAACAGTATAAAGAATACTTTGACAGGAAGACTCAGCAGAGGAAGTTGTCTGTTGGGGACGAGGTGTTGCTGTTGCTACCGACCAACAACAATAAGCTTCTCATGCAGTGGAAGGGACCATATAAGGTAGTACAGGTTAAGAATCGAGTGGACTACATAATTGATGTACGGGGTAAACCAAAGTTTTACCATGTTAACATGCTTAAGAAATTTTACAGGAGACTGACGGATGATGATCAAAATGCTGCGGTATCATACACTGACCATTCCGCACCCGAGTTCTTTTGTAAAGCTGTAGGTTCAGGTATCGTGGAGACAGAGGCTGTGGAAAACGGCGATGATGGTACTATTCCCCTTTGTAACTTTGACCAAATATCTTCTGTACACATCAACCCTGATCTTACTGATTCCCAAAAGGCAGATCTTGAGGCACTGTTCTAGGAGTTGCCAGATGTTGTAACGGACATTCCTGGTAGGACCGAGTCTGCTGAGCATCGTGTTCGACTGACTTCAGGTGTTCCTGTTCATAAGAAACCCTACCCAATGCCTAAACATTTACAGAGTGTTCGAGGAGGAAGGTGGAACGGATGCTAGAGCTGGGTGTCATAGAGCCTTTAGATTCTCCATACTCTTCTCCAGTAGTAGGCTACTTGTAAAGAATAATGATTCATACAGGCTAGGCATTTATTTTCGCACTCTGAATGATGTGACTGTTTTTTATGCCGAACCAATCCCTACCCATGATGATTGCCTGTCTGAATTCATTGATGATAAGTATATATCTGAACTTTATATGAACAAAGGGTACTGGCAGATTCCTCTTCATCCAGATTCAAAGGTATGTACTGCATTTGCTACTAACCAGGGACTAATGCAATTCACCCGCATGCCCTTTGGGTTAAAAACGGCTTGTGCTACATTCATTAGGTTGATGAGGAAGGTAGCTAAAGAACTTGCAAACACAGCCTGTTACTTTGACAACTTAGTGATTCATAGTAAAGATTGGAGTTCTCATTGTAAGCATCTAACAAATGTTCTTGTAAGACTGAGAGAGCATGGCTTAACGGTAGGTCCTAAAAAAGTGTTTCCCTGGGGTTCTCTGCCATAAAGTACCTTGGTTACTCTCTTGGAGAAAATAAGTTGTCACCTCTTGAGGACAGGGTTCAGGCTATTCAGGAGCTTCCCTTATCTACAACTAAGTCACAGTTAAGATCATTTATGGGTACTATGAATTTTTACAGGCAGTTTGTTCCTAGCTTTACTGAACTCGCTAGCCCCTTGACTGATATGCTAAGGAAGGGTTGTCCTACTAAGTTACTGTGGTCTCCTACCCTTGAGGAGAGGTTCCATTCATTGAAGAGAACGCTTTGCGATCAGCCTATCCTTAGACTCCCTAACTTGGAGAAAATCTTTTATCTCAGGACTGATGCTAGTAATGAAGGTCTTGGAGCTGCCCTTCTGCAGAAGGTCGACGGAGTGCTGATGCCGGTTTGTTATGCCAGCCGTAAACTACTGGACAGGGAAAATAATTATTCAGCTATTGAGAAGGAATGTTTGGCATGTATGTCTGGGGCATAGAGTATTTCCGTAAGTATTTGTATGGCACAAAGTTCATCTTGCAAATGGACCATCAGCCATTGGCCTACATTCGGAACATGCAGCATACTAACAGCAGCTTGATGCGGTGGGCGCTAGCTGTTCAGTCATATGCCTTCAGACTTGAGTATATCAAGGGTAAGGAAAATGTCATTGCTGACCTTCTAAGCAGGTCCTAGGTCATAATCCACACTTCCACGAATCCTCATATTAACTGACTAGGATCTATATTCGAGGAAATATAGTTTGTGAGGGGGTATTGTCAGGGATATTAACCTCTGAAGTGCGCATGGGGTAATTAGACACCTCTCCCTGTGCGCATGTATTTGAGGTGTTTCCGTCACTAAAATATTCATTGTACCATTAATAGCATTAATACTTATCCATATGCGCCTATTATGGGTTGATTTTAACGGTATTAACCTGAAACAACAATAAAACAAGTGAAATCAGCGTTTGGATGGTCAAAATCGGAGATATAGCCCGCGAGTTGTATAATGTATGGGTGAGGCAAGCTGCTTTCCCGCCAATTTCCCCCAAGGCCCCTGAGACACAGTCGATCGATACTCTCTCTCTCTCTCTTGCATTCGCTTGCTATCAGTGATGACCACACCCTACAACCGGATTTCTAATGTTAGCACAAAAATATACCTCAGAATAAGGGAATAACAGGGAAAATAGGTGATAACTGAAGGAGAGGAGGAAAGTGGGGCAGGAGGGGAGGTAGAGGACTGAGATTTTGCATGGCCCAGGGGCCAAAAAAAAAAAAATAAAAAAAAAAATAAAAAAAAAAAAATAAATAAAAAATTGATGTCAAAAGTTGATTTTTTTTTTCTCGGACTCTTAAGAGTCTCCCCGCAGTCCGCCGGGGTAACTCTTAAGAGTCTCCCTGCAGTTCCCGGGTTAATGATTCGTAATTTTTTAGTAAGTGTGAATATATTCGGATGAATGGATCCATATATGGGTTTAGTGAGAGCCTGTGTTTTGGTTGAGGGTTCATTGTTTAGATTAGTTTCGGTACGTGTAAGAGCTGTAGAAGTGAGCACGAGAGGGAGTTTCCTTTCCTAGTGGTTGGGGCTTCGAACTATGCTCATGAATTATCTTTTTATCCATAATGAGATAGTTGAAGCTTAATATTAACTTTCTTAACTTTGTTTGAACCCCCTGTTAGGTAGTCTCTCTACAGCACACGGTGAGTTCACAGCTCCTCCTTTACCTAGCGGCGTGTGGTTGCTGCCGTGTGCTGGGTGGGCCTCACCTTGTCCCAGAGCTCCTTTCTTGTATAAGACAGCTAGTTCACGATATTCTGCACTTCGTCCGGTCTGAGCTGTATATTTGGCTACTCCCGACTCTCCAGCGAGTGGAGTATTCTTCACCGCCCTTTTGTCTTGGTTCCCCTACATGGTTACTGGCTGACAACTCGGGTGGTGACATCATGGTAGCCTGGTGATATGGTGGTTGTGATAGAGGGCCTGTGTGAAGGGCGTACCTGTATCACCACTGGTTGGGGGCCTGTGTGAAGGGCCTACCTGTATCACCACTGGTTGGGGGCCTGTGTGAAGTGCCTACCCGTATCACCACTGGTTGGAGGGCCTGTGTGAAGGGCCTACCTGTATCACCACTGGTTGGGGGCCTGTGTGAAGGGCCTACCTGTATCACCACTGGTTGGAGGGCCTGTGTGAAGGGCCTACCTGTATCACCCATGGTTAGAGGGCCTGTGTGAAGGGCCTACCTGTATCACCATTGGTTGGGGGCCTGTGTGAAGGGCCTACCTGTATCACCACTGGTTGGGGGACTGTGTGAAGGGCCTACCTGTATCACCACTGGTTGGAGGGCCTGTGTGAAGGGCCTACCTGTATCACCACTGGTTGGTGGCCTGTGTTTAGGGCCTACCTCTATCACCACTGGTTGGAGGGCCTGTGTGAAGGGCCTACCTGTATCACCACTGGTTGGAGGGCCTGTGTGAAGGGCCTACCTGTATCACCCATGGTTAGAGGGCCTGTGTGAAGGGCCTACCTGTATCACCATTGGTTGGGGGCCTGTGTGAAGGGCCTACCTGTATCACCACTGGTTGGGGGACTGTGTGAAGGGCCTACCTGTATCACCACTGGTTGGAGGGCCTGTGTGAAGGGCCTACCTGTATCACCACTGGTTGGTGGCCTGTGTTTAGGGCCTACCTCTATCACCACTGGTTGGAGGGCCTGTGTGAAGGGCCTACCTGTATCACCACTGGTTGGAGGGCCTGTGTGAAGGGCCTACCTGTATCACCACTGGTTGAGGACCTATGTGAAGGGCCTACCTGTATCACCACTGGTTGGAGGGCCTGTGTGAAGGGCCTACCTGTATCACCACTGGTTGGAGGGCCTGTGTGAAGGGCCTACCTGTATCACCACTGGTGGAGGGCCTGCGTGAGGGGTCTACCCGAGTAACTACTGGTGGAGGGCCTTTGTGAGGGGCCTGCCTGTGTCAAGAGTGTATCAAGAGTGTGTCAAGAGTGTATCAACGTGGTCTGGGAACGTGCCTGGTTAATCTTTTGACTGGTGTCGTGGGTACTAGGACTATAACTATTAGTGACTCCTAGCAGGAGTGTTTTACAGCGGAAGTCAAGATAATTTAACCCATACAATACAGCACCTCTAGCGACCCATAATTGTCTTTTGCTTTTATGAGTGAATGTGTGGGTGACTGTGGTGGTGGGGTATGAAAGAGT
The DNA here is from genome assembly GCA_032716605.1 of Paralithodes platypus. Classification (NCBI taxonomy): domain Eukaryota; kingdom Metazoa; phylum Arthropoda; class Malacostraca; order Decapoda; family Lithodidae; genus Paralithodes; species Paralithodes platypus. The sequence goes on from CM064559.1 coordinate 579,351, forward strand.
GATTGGTATATAAATAAGTTATGGAGCTAACTAAATTATAATTGTATATTAAAGAAATAATAATAATATAATAGTATATAACAAGTATTATATTTTACTGATCCCACTATTGATTAAGAGAAGGTGTAATATTATTAAATAATTATTGAGTGCTTAGTCTTTAGTACTTACCTTACTTTGAAATCACAGTACCTATGCAGTACGGTGATTTCACTTACAGTAGGATGCTAGCTGTCTCATTATTCTTTGTATGTAAATAAGTTGGATGTAAATCTTAATAAACAAATGTCTTACATTAAGCAAAACTTTCTAAAGACATTTATCACCCTCCCTTTCACTTTCCGGCGCAGAGATGAGCTAAAGAGGCATCACGAATTAACCCACCCCTGAACCTGTCCCTTCTCCCGACCACGGCCCAGCGACTACCAGGGCAATATTGTTGGCCAACCAGGCATAGTTATTATAGTGGGCATTAAGGGAGACCACCTCGCTTATTTTCTCTTTCTCTCCCTCTCTCTTTGGCTTGTATCCATTTGGCCCCATTCAGCCTACTGTTTTAAGAAGTTTATCCCATCCAGGTGTCAATATTTTCCTGGCTAGCGGTAGCAATCCAACAAATATATTTTTGTTTTGACAGCAAGCTAAATTTGTAAATTTTTCGATAGAAAAATGTCTACCGGATTTCTCCAAACAATGCTGGCTTGCTATCGCTCGCCAGGATGAAATAGATACCTGGATGGGGATAAAAGTCTTAAAACAGTTGGCTGAATGGAGCCGAATGGATACAAGCCAGGTAAAGAGAGAAAGATAAAAAAAAAGGGCGGTGACCCCCCCTTAAGGAGACACATTCACTGTTAACCACGTTACGCCTCTCTTGCTTTTACTCTGGCTATCCGGGCACGATTGTTTACAGGTAAGGAAAGGACCTGGGGTAATCAAGAGGTTTAAGGGGGATGGGCCGGTTTTCTGGGCAAACTTTTCCCTCATGTTTAGCCCCATTATTTTTTAGATTTTTAGAGGTTTGCCCCATTAGTTTGTCGATTATGAGACCTTCCGCCCCAATTCCTTGTCAATATTAAGACCTTTCGTGCTATTTAGGTGTCCATTTTTTTCCTGGCTAACGATAGTGAGCCTGTAATTTTGGAAGAACCGGCCTTTGGCCGGGACATATTTCTACCGAAAAATGTATAACTATATCTAGCAGGGGGATCTAAGGGATGTGTTCTTAAATTTGATGAGGTCTAGAGAGGAAACTAGACAAATAATGAATACATTAAAAAAAACCTATCAAAAAGTGAACCATCCCCCCTCAATAACATTTACCTCTTTGGTTCACAAAGGTCCATCCAAGGCTGCATCAAATCGTCCAGTGCTACATACTCTTAACACCTTCTGTACCGATGTCGACCTTTTAACTTTATTATGGCTACTATTAGACGATTTGATTGAGTTTATAAAGGGCCTCCAGCAATTAAAAGGCTTCGAACTATCTCACTTAACCCTTTTTACTGCCACAGATCCTTCTTAAACTGCACAGAATCGTTAAAATATAGCTAGAATATAATTGAAATACAACGTCGGTAAAGAAGGGGTTAATACTGTACATACATACTTACATACATAATTTTAAAGATCAAGTGCCCCACACGAATAATTGTGGTTCCGGTCTCACGTCCTGATGGCAGCGTTCCAGGCAGCCCTGTTCAGAGCTGCCTCACTTGTCAGGTTTTTTTATTCAGACGGTCTGATCCCACGTCTTTCTTGGTCCGCCCCTTGGTGCAGCTTCCCTCACGTTCACGGACTTGCATCTTTTCACCCAACTTAGTTAATCCATCCTCTCCACATGTCCCAACCATCCAAGCCTGCTTGTATGCATCTCATCACTGATATTCTTGATACCTAACCATCTCCTCAGCTCTTCACTAGAAATCATATGTTGAAGTTTGGCCCCATACATCCATCTCACCATTCTCATCTCATAGCGTTCCATTCTGTTGGTATCATCCGCTTTGACAGGCCAAGTTTCTGAAGCATATGTCATTGTGCATCTAACACATGAATCGTTCACCTTTCCCTTCAAGGGGAAATGGAGTTTTCTTATAGTAAGTAGGGGCAACAGTTCTCTGAACTTTCTCCAGCCTCATCTAATTCTGGCGATCGTGGAGGCTCCACCACCGGCAGAGATAGTATCACCCAAGTAGCAATACTTGTCCACCACATCCAGTGTCTCATTGACAATGTTAACACTCCTGAGCCGGTCATTGAACACAAGCTCACCTGTGCATACTATGTATATCTATTTCTCAACTTCGGACTTTTTGCTCGGTAGAAGTCCCTTTATTCTAGTTCAGTGCTACCCATGATGTATCCAGCTGCATCAGACGCTACACTGACTTGAGTTCGTGCCCAACCCTTTTCTGCATACTGCTCATGGGTATACACCACTTTTTACTATATTTCCAAGTCCTAATCTATTGAGCAAACCTTTTGTTTTATTTATATTAATTCTTAATCCTGTACTTGCCATGCCCTCTCTCCATCTATTTAAATAGATGGAGAGAGGGCATGGCAAGTACAGGATTAAGAATTAATATAAATAAAACAAAAGGTTTGCTCAATAGATTAGGACTTGGAAATATAGTAAAAAGTGGTGTATACCCATGAGCAGTATGCAGAAAAGGGTTGGGCACGAACTCAAGTCAGTGTAGCGTCTGATGCAGCTGGATACATCATGGGTAGCACTGAACTAGAATAAAGGGACTTCTACCGAGCAAAAAGTCCGAAGTTGAGAAATAGATATACATAGTATGCACAGGTGAGCTTGTGTTCAATGACCGGCTCAGGAGTGTTAACATTGTCAATGAGACACTGGATGTGGTGGACAAGTATTGCTACTTGGGTGATACTATCTCTGCCGGTGGTGGAGCCTCCACGATCGCCAGAATTAGATGAGGCTGGAGAAAGTTCAGAGAACTGTTGCCCCTACTTACTATAAGAAAACTCCATTTCCCCTTGAAGGGAAAGGTGAACGATTCATGTGTTAGATGCACAATGACATATGCTTCAGAAACTTGGCCTGTCAAAGCGGATGATACCAACAGAATGGAACGCTATGAGATGAGAATGGTGAGATGGATGTATGGGGCCAAACTTCAACATATGATTTCTAGTGAAGAGCTGAGGAGATGGTTAGGTATCAAGAATATCAGTGATGAGATGCATACAAGCAGGCTTGGATGGTTGGGACATGTGGAGAGGATGGATTAACTAAGTTGGGTGAAAAGATGCAAGTCCGTGAACGTGAGGGAAGCTGCACCAAGGGGCGGACCAAGAAAGACGTGGGATCAGACCGTCTGAATAAAAAAACCTGACAAGTGAGGCAGCTCTGAACAGGGCTGCCTGGAACGCTGCCATCAGGACGTGAGACCGGAACCACAATTATTCGTGTGGGGCACTTGATCTTTAAAATTATGTATGTAAGTATGTATGTACAGTATTAACCCCTTCTTTACCGACGTTGTATTTCAATTATATTCTAGCTATATTTTAACGATTCTGTGCAGTTTAAGAAGGATCTGTGGCAGTAAAAAGGGTTAAGTGAGATAGTTCGAAGCCTTTTAATTGCTGGAGGCCCTTTATAAACTCAATCAAATCGTCTAATAGTAGCCATAATAAAGTTAAAAGGTCGACATCGGTACAGAAGGTGTTAAGAGTATGTAGCACTGGACGATTTGATGCAGCCTTGGATGGACCTTTGTGAACCAAAGAGGTAAATGTTATTGAGGGGGGATGGTTCACTTTTTGATAGGTTTTTTTAATGTATTCATTATTTGTCTAGTTTCCTCTCTAGACCTCATCAAATTTAAGAACACATCCCTTAGATCCCCCTGCTAGATATAGTTATACATTTTTCGGTAGAAATATGTCCCGGCCAAAGGCCGGTTCTTCCAAAATTACAGGCTCACTATCGTTAGCCAGGAAAAAAATGGACACCTAAATAGCACGAAAGGTCTTAATATTGACAAGGAATTGGGGCGGAAGGTCTCATAATCGACAAACTAATGGGGCAAACCTCTAAAAATCTAAAAAATAATGGGGCTAAACATGAGGGAAAAGTTTGCCCAGAAAACCGGCCCATCCCCCTTAAACCTCTTGATTACCCCAGGTCCTTTCCTTACCTGTAAACAATCGTGCCCGGATAGCCAGAGTAAAAGCAAGAGAGGCGTAACGTGGTTAACAGTGAATGTGTCTCCTTAAGGGGGGGTCACCGCCCTTTTTTTTTATCTTTCTCTCTTTACCTGGCTTGTATCCATTCGGCTCCATTCAGCCAACTGTTTTAAGACTTTTATCCCCATCCAGGTATCTATTTCATCCTGGCGAGCGATAGCAAGCCAGCATTGTTTGGAGAAATCCGGTAGACATTTTTCTATCGAAAAATTTACAAATTTAGCTTGCTGTCAAAACAAAAATATATATTTGTTGGATTGCTACCGCTAGCCAGGAAAATATTGACACCTGGATGGGATAAACTTCTTAAAACAGTAGGCTGAATGGGGCCAAATGGATACAAGCCAAAGAGAGAGGGAGAGAAAGAGAAAATAAGCGAGGTGGTCTCCCTTAATGCCCACTATAATAACTATGCCTGGTTGGCCAACAATATTGCCCTGGTAGTCGCTGGGCCGTGGTCGGGAGAAGGGACAGGTTCAGGGGTGGGTTAATTCGTGATGCCTCTTTAGCTCATCTCTGCGCCGGAAAGTGAAAGGGAGGGTGATAAATGTCTTTAGAAAGTTTTGCTTAATGTAAGACATTTGTTTATTAAGATTTACATCCAACTTATTTACATACAAAGAATAATGAGACAGCTAGCATCCTACTGTAAGTGAAATCACCGTACTGCATAGGTACTGTGATTTCAAAGTAAGGTAAGTACTAAAGACTAAGCACTCAATAATTATTTAATAATATTACACCTTCTCTTAATCAATAGTGGGATCAGTAAAATATAATACTTGTTATATACTATTATATTATTATTATTTCTTTAATATACAATTATAATTTAGTTAGCTCCATAACTTATTTATATACCAATCACTCTTTCATACCCCACCACCACAGTCACCCACACATTCACTCATAAAAGCAAAAGACAATTATGGGTCGCTAGAGGTGCTGTATTGTATGGGTTAAATTATCTTGACTTCCGCTGTAAAACACTCCTGCTAGGAGTCACTAATAGTTATAGTCCTAGTACCCACGACACCAGTCAAAAGATTAACCAGGCACGTTCCCAGACCACGTTGATACACTCTTGACACACTCTTGATACACTCTTGACACAGGCAGGCCCCTCACAAAGGCCCTCCACCAGTAGTGACTCGGGTAGACCCCTCATGCAGGCCCTCCACCAGTGGTGATACAGGTAGGCCCTTCACACAGGCCCTCCAACCAGTGGTGATACAGGTAGGCCCTTCACACAGGCCCTCCAACCAGTGGTGATACAGGTAGGCCCTTCACATAGGTCCTCAACCAGTGGTGATACAGGTAGGCCCTTCACACAGGCCCTCCAACCAGTGGTGATACAGGTAGGCCCTTCACACAGGCCCTCCAACCAGTGGTGATAGAGGTAGGCCCTAAACACAGGCCACCAACCAGTGGTGATACAGGTAGGCCCTTCACACAGGCCCTCCAACCAGTGGTGATACAGGTAGGCCCTTCACACAGTCCCCCAACCAGTGGTGATACAGGTAGGCCCTTCACACAGGCCCCCAACCAATGGTGATACAGGCAGGCCCCTCACACAGGCCCTCCACCCAGTGGTGATACAGGTAGGCCCTTCACACAGGCCCTCCAACCAGTGGTGATACAGGCAGGCCCCTCACACAAGCCCTCCACCAGTAGTGACACAGGTAGGCCCCTCACACGGGCCCTCCAACCAGTGGTGATACAGGCAGGCCCCTCACACAGGCCCTCCACCCAGTGGTGATACAGGTAGGCCCTTCACACAGGCCCTCCAACCAGTGGTGATACAGGTAGGCCTTTCACACAGGCCCTCAACCAGTGGTGATACAGGTAGGCCCTTCACACAGGCCCCCAACCAGTGGTGATACAGGTAGGCCCTTCACACAGGCCCCCAACCAGTGGTGATACAGGTACGCCCTTCACACAGGCCCTCTATCACAACCACCATATCACCAGGCTACCATGATGTCACCACCCGAGTTGTCAGCCAGTAACCATGTAGGGGAACCAAGACAAAAGGGCGGTGAAGAATACTCCACTCGCTGGAGAGTCGGGAGTAGCCAAATATACAGCTCAGACCGGACGAAGTGCAGAATATCGTGAACTAGCTGTCTTATACAAGAAAGGAGCTCTGGGACAAGGTGAGGCCCACCCAGCACACGGCAGCAACCACACGCTGCTAGGTAAAGGAGGAGCTGTGAACTCACCGTGTGCTGTAGAGAGACTACCTAACAGGGGGTTCAAACAAAGTTAAGAAAGTTAATATTAAGCTTCAACTATCTCATTATGGATAAAAAGATAATTCATGAGCATAGTTCGAAGCCCCAACCACTAGGAAAGGAAACTCCCTCTCGTGCTCACTTCTACAGCTCTTACACGTACCAAAACTAATCTAAACAATGAACCCTCAACCAAAACACAGGCTCTCACTAAACCCATATATGGATCCATTCATCCGAATATATTCACACTTACTAAAAAATTACGAATCATTAACCCGGGAACTGCAGGGAGACTCTTAAGAGTTACCCCGGCGGACTGCGGGGAGACTCTTAAGAGTCCGAGAAAAAAAAAATCAACTTTTGACATCAATTTTTTATTTATTTTTTTTTTTTTATTTTTTTTTTTATTTTTTTTTTTTTTGGCCCCTGGGCCATGCAAAATCTCAGTCCTCTACCTCCCCTCCTTCCCCACTTTCCTCCTCTCCTTCAGTTATCACCTATTTTCCCTGTTATTCCCTTATTCTGAGGTATATTTTTGTGCTAACATTAGAAATCCGGTTGTAGGGTGTGGTCATCACTGATAGCAAGCGAATGCAAGAGAGAGAGAGAGAGTATCGATCGACTGTGTCTCAGGGGCCTTGGGGGAAATTGGCGGGAAAGCAGCTTGCCTCACCCATACATTATACAACTCGCGGGCTATATCTCCGATTTTGACCATCCAAACGCTGTTTTCACTTGTTTTATTGTTGTTTCAGGTTAATACCGTTATAATCAACCCATAATAGGCGCATATGGATAAGTATTAATGCTATTAATGGTACAATGAATATTTTAGTGACTGAAACACCTCAAATACATGCGCACAGGGAGAGGTGTCTAATTACCCCATGCGCACTTCAGAGGTTAATATCCCTGACAATACCCCCTCACAAACTATATTTCCTCGAATATAGATCCTAGTCAGTTAATATGAGGATTCGTGGAAGTGTGGATTATGACCTAGGACCTGCTTAGAAGGTCAGCAATGACATTTTCCTTACCCTTGATATACTCAAGTCTGAAGGCATATGACTGAACAGCTAGCGCCCACCGCATCAAGCTGCTGTTAGTATGCTGCATGTTCCGAATGTAGGCCAATGGCTGATGGTCCATTTGCAAGATGAACTTTGTGCCATACAAATACTTACGGAAATACTCTATGCCCCAGACCACAGCCAAACATTCCTTCTCAATAGCTGAATAATTATTTTCCCTGTCCAGTAGTTTACGGCTGGCATAACAAACCGGCATCAGCACTCCGTCGACCTTCTGCAGAAGGGCAGCTCCAAGACCTTCATTACTAGCATCAGTCCTGAGATAAAAGATTTTCTCCAAGTTAGGGAGTCTAAGGATAGGCTGATCGCAAAGCGTTCTCTTCAATGAATGGAACCTCTCCTCAAGGGTAGGAGACCACAGTAACTTAGTAGGACAACCCTTCCTTAGCATATCAGTCAAGGGGCTAGCGAGTTCAGTAAAGCTAGGAACAAACTGCCTGTAAAAATTCATAGTACCCATAAATGATCTTAACTGTGACTTAGTTGTAGATAAGGGAAGCTCCTGAATAGCCTGAACCCTGTCCTCAAGAGGTGACAACTTATTTTCTCCAAGAGAGTAACCAAGGTACTTTATGGCAGAGAACCCCAGGGAAACACTTTTTTAGGACCTACCGTTAAGCCATGCTCTCTCAGTCTTACAAGAACATTTGTTAGATGCTTACAATGAGAACTCCAATCTTTACTATGAATCACTAAGTTGTCAAAGTAACAGGCTGTGTTTGCAAGTTCTTTAGCTACCTTCCTCATCAACCTAATGAATGTAGCACAAGCCGTGTTTAACCCAAAGGGCATGCGGGTGAATTGCATTAGTCCCTGGTTAGTAGCAAATGCAGTACATACCTTTGAATCTGGATGAAGAGGAATCTGCCAGTACCCTTTGTTCATATAAAGTTCAGATATATACTTATCATCAATGAATTCAGACAGGCAATCATCATGGGTAGGGATTGGTTCGGCATAAAAAACAGTCACATCATTCAGAGTGCGAAAATAAATGCCTAGCCTGTATGAATCATTATTCTTTACAAGTAGCCTACTACTGGAGAAGAGTATGGAGAATCTAAAGGCTCTATGACACCCAGCTCTAGCATCCGTTCCACCTTCCTCCTCGAACACTCTGTAAATGTTTAGGCATTGGGTAGGGTTTCTTATGAACAGGAACACCTGAAGTCAGTCGAACACGATGCTCAGCAGACTCGGTCCTACCAGGAATGTCCGTTACAACATCTGGCAACTCCTAGAACAGTGCCTCAAGATCTGCCTTTTGGGAATCAGTAAGATCAGGGTTGATGTGTACAGAAGATATTTGGTCAAAGTTACAAAGGGGAATAGTACCATCATCGCCGTTTTCCACAGCCTCTGTCTCCACGATACCTGTACCTACAGCTTTACAAAAGAACTCGGGTGCGGAATGGTCAGTGTATGATACCGCAGCATTTTGATCATCATCCGTCAGTCTCCTGTAAAATTTCTTAAGCATGTTAACATGGTAAAACTTTGGTTTACCCCGTACATCAATTATGTAGTCCACTCGATTCTTAACCTGTACTACCTTATATGGTCCCTTCCACTGCATGAGAAGCTTATTGTTGTTGGTCGGTAGCAACAGCAACACCTCGTCCCCAACAGACAACTTCCTCTGCTGAGTCTTCCTGTCAAAGTATTCTTTATACTGTTCACTTCTAGCTTCAGAATGCTGGACTGCTAACTCTGCCGACTTCTCCAACCTGTCTCTGAGATCAAGGACATGCTGATAAGAACTTCTATCTCCTCTTCAAGCTGTTCATTGGCCCAAAGTTCATGGAGAATAGTTAAGGGTCCTCTCACACTCCTACCATACAACAGTTCAAATGGTGAACATTTGAGAGTCTTTTGGTAATTCTCTGTAAGCGAAAAGAACCGCTGGAATATACCGATCCCAGTCCTCAGGATGTTCAGCACAAGTTTTCTTTAGCATGTTCTTAAAAGTACCATTAAGCCTCTCAATACATCCATTACTCTGAGCAGGATAGGGACTAGAGTGAACTGCCTTAACAGAGAGTAACTTGTTAATCTCGGACATTAAATCAGACTTGAATTGGCTACCATTATCAGACAAGATTTCCTGTGGAATCCCCACCCTAGAAAAGATCTCCACAAGGCTCTCGGCAACAGTCATAGTATCTATATTCTTAAGGGGAACAGCCTCAGGGAACCTCGTTGCACGGTCAATCAGAGTAAGAACATATTTGTGACCACGTTTGGACCTGGGCACCACTGGACCAACAATATCAATGGCTACTTTAGAAAAGAGTTCCGAGACCACTGGCATTTTAGATAGGGGTGCAGGTTTAACTCTACCCTTATGAGTGAATTTTTGGCACACCTCACAGGACCGACAAAACCTCTCAATATCAGCACCTGCACCTGGCCAAAAAAACTTTTGATATATTTTACCAGCAGTCTTACGGTGAGAGAAGTGTCCGGCTAGCAAACCGTCATGGGCCAAATTCAGTACCCTATTCCTAAATTCTTTAGGCACCACAAGCTGCTTGTTACCTATCTCTTCAGCATTTTTACTCTCTAGGCAAATTCTGTAAAGCAGGCTATTGATTTGTTCATGCTTCACTTTCTTACCTCTATGGCTGATAACCTTCTGTGATTCCGCCATCTGCCACTGCGACTTCAGCGTTTTACAGTCAGCCTGAGCCTTCTGGAAAGATTTAGTATCTACAGAAAAACCTGCATCATTAATAAAAGGTGCAGGTGTAACTGCTGCATCCAGCCCTGGTTGTTACTGGAGAAACATTGACATCTGTCTCAACACCTTTCTTTTCTCCAACAGTGAAGGACGGTACTGCAACACCAGGAACTGTTCCGAGCAGTACATCTGTGCATCTGATAGGAGCAATAACAGCATTAACTTTGCCAGAAAAGAATCTACAGTCAATATCTACATCCATTTTAGGAAACTTGTGAGGCACACCCAGAAAGTCATACACTGTACACATTGGACTGGATGAGACTTTACCCGAAATGAATCTGGGGTGTACAATCACAGCATCACACATGGTATCCAGACAAACCTCGGCATTCTTGTCTCCGATCTTGCCACAAGGATCCACTATGGTTCCTGGACGTTTTTCTGTAGAGTCAAAAACAAAATTTACTTTAGCCACATTACCAGAATATCCACACCTATTCTGAGGACGCTGTGCCTTTACATAGTCACCCCCACAAATATAACATTTAATTCGTGACTTACGGGGGTACGTTTTGTTGTATGCGGCGTAGTCCGTTTTCCCCGCCTTTTCTGCTGGTTTATTGTACCTCTTCTCCTCTAACTTGGGTGCAGAAGACTTTGGGTTGCCCTTACGTGACAAATGAGCATTCCTGTACAAGTCTGCAACTTTAGCTAGATTAGTATTAGTCTTGGCTCCACTTTCATTGAGGAATACTCTCAAGTCTGGAGTACAACTTGCTAAAAACTGATCTCTAATTACAAAAGCATACAAACCTTCATAAGACTTACCTACATCAGATAACACCAGCCACCTTCCAAACACTTGTTCGAGTCTGGCTAAAAATTGTACAAAGGGCTCATCACCTTGCACCTTCATACCTCTGAACATCTTACGGTAAGCATTAGAATCAACCTGAAATGCCTGAAGTAGGGCTTTCTTCAAAGCCTCATAGATGTCAGAGATGTCAGGGGGTAAGCCTACATAAACTTTGAGTGCCTTACCTCCCAGTAGAGTTCCAAGGTGCAGCGGGTAGTCTTCCTCCTTCCAACCATAACACTTTTTCAAATCTAAGCAAATAGGACTCTATATCATCTCCGTCAGAGAAGGGAGGGCTTTACCTGGCTTTACCTGGCTTTAGGCAGGGCTTTACCTGAATCTCCTACAGTTCGAGAGGGGTTACGGTCACGGTTCTCAACACTTGATGACTGCGCTTTAACTGTAGCAACGGCAAGTGCATGGCCACGCACTTTCTCTCTCTTCAAGTTCATGGGCATGAGCTTTCACTCTCTCCTCACTTTCTCGCTCCTCTTTTTGTCGCTCTCTGCTCTATCATCTCTCTCAGCTGCTCTTTCATCTCTCTCCTCTTTTTGTCGCTCTCTCTCAGCTGTTTTTTCATCTCTCTCATTCGCAAGCGTAATCAACTTGAGCAGTGCCTCTTCACCATTCACACCCAATGCCTTAGCCTCCTTGAGTATGTCGGGTACACCACTCATATTTAAAGATCACAGTTCGAACTACTGAGAAAGTGAACCCACCTAGTAGGCTAACTAAAGCACTCTATGGCCAGCAGCTCCGAGATTTAATTAAAGAGATATTTTACTGCCACCAGAGCTCCTGTAATATACTAAACCCAGATAAAGAGAAGGTGTATCCTACACACTGCGCCACTGTAAGTGAAATCACCGCAATTAACATAGGTACTGTGATTTCAAAGTAAGGTAAGTACTAAAGACTAAGCACTCAATAATTACTTAATAATATTACACCTTCTCTTAATCAATAGTGGGATCAGTAAAATATAATACTTGTTTTATACTATTATATTCATATTATTTTTTTAATATACAATTATAATTTAGTTAACTCCATAACTTATTTATACACCAATCACTCTTTCATACCCCACTACTTGATGAATCTAGATGGCACAGAGATATATATTAAGGTATCAGTCAGCTGAAGGCAAAACAAAAGTAAAATCTAATAAAAATATTTCCTGTTGTTCCTTCCTTTACTTTTGGATCGTAGGACTTGGTACCTTTATTGACTGATACTCTTTAATTATGAAAAATACTGAAACTCATTAAAGTCATGTAGTATTTATAAAGAATTAGTATTTAACCGAAGCTTAGTAGGCTATGGTTATGAACCGAATAAGTTATATCTAAAGAAGGACTATTAATTCTATAAAAGTCTTGAAAGATAAATATTTAGGTAAGAATATTTCTGTCTCTTACCCTTTTTGAAATGAATAGATAGTTTTCTTATATGTCCTTTTATTTATATTGTTACGACTGGGGTTTAAATATATCAGGGCTCTTATTCATTGGACTAGTAATGGCATAAATGTTACAACGGAAAGCGCTAGCTCCAACCTCTGATGTATATTCCCAGTGAACGAAGAACACAAATATTCTACAGAGTTCTATATGCAATAATAGGCTATCAAACTCTCAATAAATGTGCGTCTACTCTAGGCTTAATGTTATGTGAAAACAGCCTATTACTACCTATAACCGAAGGTGCTTGGTTATGGTATGCAAAGTAAGGTGGTAAGAGAAGTTACAGCTTACGTTACTTTAATCAATAAATGTCAGGCACTCCTGCATGAAAGAAAGTGCACTAAAGTCCTTCAACACTAACAAGGAATCTTCTTTAAATGTTAGATGCTATAAAGATGCTCGTATCGGAAATGGAACCCAAAATGGCAGGCAGCGGAACAATGCTCGTGCAGGCTATGCACACAAAAAGGCAGAATATATAATGCCGTCGGAGCCAAGAATATCCTAAACACTACAACAATAATAATAATCGCCACGACAATGCAGTATTCCTATCAACAAAAAGAGCCTAAGTCGTTTGTGTCTCCATACATCAAACTAGGCTGCGAATTGCTTGTGTAATCATCAATGGGTATGCATAAAAAGAGTTCTTAGGTTAATATACTTAATGTCTACTATGATTGATGAAGTCTAGCAAGAGTTAATGATACGAGATACTGGTGCGCATGGCATGCCGCATAGCCTAGTGCAAATCTCAAGTCTGTGCGTCAAATATTACGTTATAATGAAGGGTAGCTCTCTTAAGAAACCTTAATACCGAAGTATTAAGCGTTCTCCTGGCGTACCTCAAAGACAAACAACGAGCTTAGAACAGTGCAGAATGGTATAGGCAAAAAGCCCTCATTCGTGCATGCTCTACTCTCAATGGCACACAGACTAGAATTTACTCAATCAACTCCAGTTCTCAGGTATGTCGTGCCGCTTTTAACTAAAGCCAGCACTCATAGGAAACAATACCTTATAATATCAGACTCCTAGTCTAGCATTATCTAATCCAGCAGAACACTAATAATTAAAGGAAGCAGTACTAAACAATATGAATGCCAACCAATGCTTCGTGATCAACTTATCTTAACAACTAACATACATGGGTTATATCAGACCTTAACGCACAATACAACTGGCCAGCATGAAGCTGATTTTGCAGAGTTAACCAGAGGGGGTATAATATTAATAAAAGGTGGTGAAAGATATGGAAAATGAGAGAGATAGGCAGAGAAAAAGATTCTCAGGTGCAGTGCAGGAGACAGGTAGCAAGGATTAAGATAGATGCGTTCTAGAAACCAGATCTGAGGGAGAGAGTGGCGAGGAACTGTATATATACTCGCACTAGCTCGAGGTGCGTGGGAAAAAAGCGGTTACAAGTCCTCTAGCCACTACCAAGGGAGCTAGCAGCATGGTAAAGACCTCTCCCAACCAACCCCCACGAGGCAGCCAGCCGTGACGTCATCGAGCGGGACAAAAACACTGCGTGCTCCCTCTCACTCTGTTCAACTCTCCCTCTCTCTCTCCCAGATCCCATCATTACTAGTTAATGATAAAACATATATTTTACAATTAAATATATAAAGCCTTGACATGGGTGAAAACAAAGAGCCTTTCTGGACTGCCCATGACACAAGCTTTCATATGAAATAAAGCACACTCTAATACATAAACTGTAGCCCCATCCACTGCCCTGGCGATCCTAGCGAGTCACTGTAGGACAAGCCATGCGGTTCTAACGGAGTGGTTAACGTCACAATATTTAATGTAATTATTCTTGGTTCTTGTCTTACGTTAATAGTATTATATTATTATTATCAGGATTAATATCAAAGTCACATAAAAAGTTAGATATATATTTAATAATTAGTTAAATGTATTTCTTAACCACGTAACATTGAGGTTTGATTATGAGTAAATTAAGTTACAGCATCGCTTCATAGACTCGATGCAGGTCTCACTCAAATAATATGAAAAGCAAAATAATATTTTGAAGCTAAAAGAATTTTCTTCAGCTTAGGAAATCACTAGAAGTAACATTAAAACAGCCATGTTATTCTAAGGCGATATTACTAATAAGAGACAAGAGTATCACCGTATTAAGCACCGTTAAGCAATGTAAGCTTAATTAAAAGAAAATGAAAGAACTCGTAAGTATTAATATAAAACAATAGTATTACTTTCATCATAACCCAATTACTTTAAGAGTTGCTTTAGTCCACAAGTAAACTAAAATAGTTAAGTACATAATAGTAGCGTTAACTTTAATTCCCAATCAAATAGTTAAGTACATAATAGTAGCATTAACGTTAATTCCCAATCAAATAGTTAAGTACATATTAGTAGCGTTAACGTTAATTCCCAATCAAAGAGTTAAGTACATAATAGTAGCGTTAACGTTAATTCCCAATCAAATAGTTAAGTACATAATAGTAGCGTTAACGTTAATTCCCAATCAAATAGTTAAGTACATAATAGTAGTGTTAACGTTAATTCCCAATCAAATAGTTAAGTACATAATAGTAGCGTTAACGTTAATTCCCAATCAAATAGTTAAGTACATAATAGTAGCGTTAACGTTAATTCCCAATCAAAGAGTTAAGTACATAATAGTAGCGTTAACGTTAATTCCCAATCACATATCTCACTAACCAACATAACGTAAGTGTTTACACCGAACACACTTAACACACACTTATATAATCTGACTGACAGTCACAATCCCATTATAATACTTCACCCCGTCTTCCTCCAGCTGCAAGTTCACCTTCCCAACTCCAAATGAGGCTGATTTGAATGCCCACTACTCGGGTCTTATATACTAAACAATGATGGTGTAGGAATGAATCAGGAGGCGGCGGGTAGTGCGCGCCCCAATCACAGCTCCTCGAGTTGCGTAGCAGGTGCGTGGTCCAATAGAGTCTCCTGGCGTCGATTATACGTCATAGCGTCGGATCATCGAAGTAGTTTGCAGGGTCCCCTATGACTCACGCAGGTGTGAAGGCTTGTTTGCTGGTATGCGGACGAGCTGGTTTCCCCCTCGCTGGTTCGCTCGCTGGTCTGGTTCGCCGCCTGGGTAGTTTGGCACTCCTTCAACTCCTAATTCTAACTCTTAAATAAACATACAGGGCTCTGTATGTCAGAATATATAATTATATACAAAATAGTAGGGACAGTTGTAAATACTTTTGGGTCAGAAAAAGTTGAGTAAAGTGATAATTGCAAAACAAAAGATAGATAAGACAAAAAGAAGACTGAGTAAAGACAGGTGCATACAACAGTGTGAAACAAATGGGTATAACTGGAATTAAAATAACATGGAGGGAGAAAAAAGAAATACAAAAACCTCAAGGTGAAGGGAGTTATTTTCAAGGTTGGGAAGGCAGGTATAAGACCGTGGGGTGGCCGGACAGCTCAACCAGTAGACCATATCAACCAGTACCCACATCAACCATTACTGTTACCTTAGGTTATGTTAGGTTAGCTAGAGGTCTTTCTAGAGACCTAGAGGTTACATCTTTACAACAACAAATATATATGTAGAAGTAAAAATAAATAGAAGGAAACATGCTTACATTATTGAAATGTGTGTGGGCATACAGTAATGCTAGTAATGGTTGCTCTTCTGTAAATCAAAAATGGTTTACTTAAGGATGGGAAAGGGGTGGGACCTTTTTGTTTCCTTATTTGACACTTAATAACCCCTTCTGTACCGGCAATGTCTTTTCAATGTTATCTAGCCTTATTTAGACGATTTTATGCAGTGTAAGAAGGATCTGCAGTAGCTAAAAGGGTTAAAAGAGATAGTTCGAAGCCTGTTAATTGTTGGAGGCCCTTTTTAAACTAATAACATTGTCCAGTAGTAGCCAGAATATAATGACAAAGACGGAACCGGTACTGAAGGAGTGAAGGGGTTAAGTTGGCCCTGGTTGATTTAGTACTGGTTGAGAGGTACTGGTTGAACTGGTCTACTGGTTGAGAGAGTTATCCAGGGGTCGAATTTGGGTTTATTGCATCATGGTCAAGGTTAAATATCCCCACCTGCCAAAATGATACCTTTCCTTTGCCCCCCCTTCCAATATATGATGCTCCTCCCTCCTCCCTCTCCCTCCATTTTTTATCTCCTCTTCTCTCCATTCCTCCTCTCCTCCCTATTCATTGTTCCTCCACCGCACATTCCCTCTGTTTTCTTTTATATCATTCGTTTCTCTCCACTCCCTATGCATCCATCCTCCCTCCTTCCTCCTTTGTATCTCCATCTCCCTCTCTTCGTTCTTCCTGTCCACTTCATATTCAATGTTCCTCCCTCCCCCTCCTCCCTATTTGTTATCTGTTTTTCTCTTCGTTCTTCTCCACTCTTGTTTCATTGCTTCCTTCCTCTCTCCCTCTTTTGTTTTTTATCTCATCTCTTCATCCCTCTCCCCCCCCTTATTCATTGTTCCTCTCTACCCACCCTCCCCTCTCCTTTATATTTCCTTTTCTCTCCATTCATTGTTCCTCTCTACCCACCCTCCCCTCTCCTTTATATTTCCTTTTATCTCCATTCATTGTTCCTCTCTACCCAACCTTCCCTCCTATTTTTATCTCCTCATCTTTTTGTTTCTCTCCACTCCCTATTCATTGTTTCCTCCATCCCATTATCTTTCCTTCTTATCTCCTTTCTTCGTTCTTCTCTCCACTCCCTATCCATTGTTCTTCCCTCCCATCCTCCCTCCTTTCTCTCTCCGCCATTTATTTGTCTTCTCCGTCTCCATCTTCGTTCTTCTCACTTCCCTATTCATTATTCCTCCATATCATTTTCTTTCCCTTCTATCTCCTCCAATCATTCCTCTTCTCTGTTTATCCCTTCCATTCCACTCTTTATCAATTGTTCCTCCTTCCCATTCTCCTTCCTTATTATCTCTCCTTCCAATCCTCCTCTCCGTCTAGCCCTTCCATTTCTCTCCACTTCCTATTCATTGTTCCTCCATCCCATTCTTCCTCTTTTCTATCTCCCCCATTCATTCCTCCTCTCCGTCTACCCCTTTCCATTTCTCTCATCCTCCCTTTTCATTATTCCTCCATCCCATTTTCCTTTCGTTCTATGTCTCCTTCCAATCATTCCTCTTCTCTGTCTACCCCTTCTATTCCACTCCATATCAATTGTTCCTCCATCCAATTATCTTTCCTTGCTATCTCTCCTTCAAATCCTCCTCTCCATCTACCCCATTCCATTTATCTGCATTCCCTATTCCTTATTCCTCCATCCCATCCTGTTTTCTCTTTTCTAGCTCCCCCATTCCTTCCTCCTCCCTGCCTTCCCTTTCATTCCCTATCATTATTCTCCTCCTTCCTATTCGTTATTCCTGCATCCTATTTTCCTTCATTTTAATCTCCCACTTCCATTCCTTCTCCCTGTATCCCCTCCTTCCATCCCCCCCTACCTATTCATTGCTATGTAAGCCCCCCGTATTACCCCCCCCCCTTCTCAACTGTGCTGTTCCCCCTTTATCCTTTACTCCTTCCATCCTACCCCCCTTCCACATCTCTCTTACATTCTTCTCCGCCCCCCCCCCCCTTTATTCTTCTATATTATTCATCTCATTCTTCTCATTCCCCCTTTATTCTTCTATATTATTCATCTCATTCTTCTCATTCACCCTTTATTCTTCTATATTATTCATCTCATTCCCCCATTATTCATCTCATTCTACTCATTCCCCTTTATTCTTCTATGTTATTCATCTCATTCTTCTCATTCCCCTTTATTCTTCTATGTTATTCATCTCATTCTACTCATTCCCCCTTTATTCTTCTATATTATTCATCTCATTCTACTCATTCCCCCTTTATTCTTCTATATTATTCATCTCATTCTACTCATTCCCCCTTTATTCTTCTATGTTATTCATCTCATTCTACTCATTCCCCCTTTATTCTTCTATATTATTCATCTCA
This sequence comes from Paralithodes platypus, assembly GCA_032716605.1. Classification (NCBI taxonomy): domain Eukaryota; kingdom Metazoa; phylum Arthropoda; class Malacostraca; order Decapoda; family Lithodidae; genus Paralithodes; species Paralithodes platypus. Next base: position 597,896 of record CM064559.1, read on the forward strand.
TTCTTCTCATTCCCCCTTTATTCTTCTATATTATTCATCTCATTCTTCTCATTCCCCCTTTATTCTTCTATATTATTCATCTCATTCTTCTCATTCCCCCTTTATTCTTCTATATTATTCATCTCATTCTACTCATTCCCCTTTATTCTTCTATATTATTCATCTCATTCTTCTCATTCCCCCTTTATTCTTCTATGTTATTCATCTCATTCTACTCATTCCCCTTTATTCTTCTATATTATTCATCTCATTCTTCTCATTCCCCCTTTATTCTTCTATATTATTCATCTCATTCCCCCTTTATTCTTCTAAATTATTCATCTCATTCTTCTCATTCCCCCTTTATTCTTCTATATCACCCCCATCATCCTTGTATTCTATTCTTCTATATTATTCATCTCATTCCCCCATTATTCATCTCATTCTTCTCATTCCCCCTTTATTCTTCTATATTATTCATCTCATTCTTCTCATTCCCCCTTTATTCTTCTATATTATTAATCTAATTCTTCCATTCCAATTCATTCTTCTCATTCCCCCTTTATTCTTCTAAATTATTCATCTCATTCCCCCTTTATTCTTCTATAGCACCCCCATCATCCTTGTATTCTATTCTTCTATATTATTCATCTCATTCTTCTCATTCCCCCTTTATTCTTCTATATTATTCATCTCATTCTTCTCATTCCCCCTTTATTCTTCTATATTATTCATCTCATTCTTCTCATTCCCCCTTTATTCTTCTATATTATTCATCTCATTCTTCTCATTCCCCCTTTATTCTTCTATATTATTTATCTCATTCTTCTCATTCCCCCTGTATTCTTCTATATCACCCCCATCATCCTTGTATTCTATTCTTCTCCTCTCCCTCTCGCCCTCCCTTCTATCCTCCATACCAATCTATTATTCACCTCTCTTCTTCTTCCTCTTCCCTCTCCTATATCATTTCTCTCCACTACACTCTCCCTCCATCCCTCCTCTCCTGTCCCTATCTCTCTCCTGATCCCCCCTCCCCCCCTCGCCTACCCTCCCCCATATCCCCCTCTCCTCTTGTGGTCACTTTCGCTTGGTCTAGAAACCAGTTTACTCCTTTCTTAACGCACGTATGCCTTCCTTACTTTCTTGACCCACCCTTCTCTCTCTCTCTCTCTCTCTCTCTCTCTCTCATTAAAATATATTGTAGCAACACTAGGTGTGGAATTGACATTAATGTATGTTATAATTATTAGAACCTCTTAAAAACGGTAATTCCTAATTTGGCACTTGCCAAAGACGTAAATAAGGAATGTATTCCATAGGTTATGAGACATGTTTTGTATTTACCAACTATGAATGTTGTGGCAACGTGTTTACACGATGTGCGGTTAGGACAATACTGTATGTCTTATTAAAACATTACAAAACCGTTGTGATATAACCACACCAGCATAAGTGCCACGCGTTGTACACACGTAACTTGTTTATTGGGTAACACATTAGGCATACATAATACACACAGAATAAATGCCAACGCCTTTTCTATTACACTAGACATATCGAAGGCCTTCAGTAGAGTCTGGCACAAATCTTTAATTTCTAAACTGCCCTCCTACGGTTTCTATGCCTCCATCTGTGCCTTTGTCTCTAATTTCCTTTCCGGCCGTTCCATAGCTGCGGTTGTGGACGGCCATCGCTCAATTCCTCATCCTATCAACTCCGGTGTTCCTCAGGGCTCTGTCCTATCTCCCATTCTCTTTCTAATTTTCATAAATGATCTTCTCAACTGTACCTTCAGTCCCATCCATTAATAGCAGACGACTCTACCTTACACTACTCAATTAGTTTTCCTGAACGCCCCAGCCAGCAATCCCCAAAAGACAAATGTAATGAAGCCATGCAACACTTATCTTCTGATCTAACTTCTATTTCCAATTGGGGCAGAGAAAACCTTGTTGCCTTTAATGCTTCCAAAACCCAATTTCTTCATCTTACATCCCATTCAGAACTCCCAGAGGACTATCCCTAACACTTCAACCATACAAAAATCAATTCTTCATCTTCTCTCAATATTATCGGTGTCTCTTTTTCTTCTGCTCTCACTTGGAAGGAGCATATTACTAGTCTTGCTAAGGCAGCCTCCCAGAAGCTGGTTTGCTCAACCGCCTCAAGGGGTTCTTTACCCCTGCGCAACTTCTTGCTCTGTACAACGGCACAGTGCATCCTTGTATTGAGTATTGTTCACATGTTTGGGGAGAGTCCTCTCACACCACACTCCTAGACAAAGTAGAAAGGAAAGCCTTTTGTATCATTAACTCCCGCCCACTCACCAACTCTCTGCAATCTCTCTCTCTTCGCCGCAATGTTGCATCTCTCTCACTATTATATCGCTACTATAAAAATCAATATTCCTCAGAGTTTTCCCAGTGTATACCACCTCCTCTACGTAGGGTACGTAGTACCCGTCTTGCAACACAATCCCACCCCTATTCTGTGCAACTTTCCAACCCAAGATTAAACGTTATTCTCAGACTTTCTTCTATTCAACAGCTGAGCTCTGGAACTCTCTCCCAGGATCAGTCTTTCCCTCTTCTTATGAGTTAAATTGCTTCAAACTCCGTGTGTCCAGGCATTGTAGCTAGAACGTCCCTTGATTTTGGCGCTGTCACTCTTTCAACTCTGGGGGAGGTACTCGATACAGGCAGTTCTGCCTTTTGTCTCCCTCGCTCACATAGAACAAAAATAAATACATGCTTTCACTTTCAATATGTAAAACTAACAACTAGAAGAGGACATACATACATACATTCATACATACATACATAATAATATATGTTCTTAATTATATGTATGTATATATATGCGTATGTATGTGTGTACGTATGTGTATATATGTATGTTCTGTATATATATAAGTAAAATAAATGTGTACTGTATATCACTTACTCTCCTGGTTAATTTATGATAATTTGTATTTTGCACTAGCATAATTATTGTATTAATTTCTTTTTTTAATGTTAAGTATATTATACTGACACATTGTAAACTGAGCTTACCATTTAATGTTAAGTATATTATACTGACACATTGTAAACTGAGCTTACCATTTAATGTTAAGTATATTATACTGACACATTGTAAACTGAGCTTACCATTTAATGTTAAGTATATTATACTGACACATTGTAAACTGAGCTTACCATTTAATGTTAAGTATATTATACTGACACATTGTAAACTGAGCTTACCATTTAATGTTAAGTATATTATACTGACACATTGTAAACTGAGCTTACCATTTAATGTTAAGTATATTATACTGACACATTGTAAACTGAGCTTACCATTTAATGTTAAGTATATTATACTGACACATTGTAAACTGAGCTTACCATTTAATGTTAAGTATATTATACTGACACATTGTAAACTGAGCTTACCATTTAATGTTAAGTATATTATACTGACACATTGTAAACTGAGCTTACCATTTAATGTTAAGTATATTATACTGACACATTGTAAACTGAGCTTACCATTTAATGTTAAGTATATTATACTGACACATTGTAAACTGAGCTTACCATTTAATGTTAAGTATATTATACTGACACATTGTAAACTGAGCTTACCATTTAATGTAAAGTATATTATACTGACACATTGTAAACTGAGCTTACCATTTTCATATCTGTACATCTCATGTTCATCCACTAAATTGTAAAATGTGTATTTTCAGCTCATGAGGCTGCCATTCTTTAATAAACCGTTTATTATTATTATTAGTATTATTACACATACATACATACATACATACATACATACATACATACATTTTAAGACCGAGTACTCCACATGCAGTGAAGTTCCGGTCTCGCGTACTAATGGCGGCGCTCAGTATACAAAACAAGAAAAAAACAAATTGAAGTAAATGACCTTCTATTTCCAGCTGTGTATTTGACAACACCAGAACAAACCCAACCCTTGCATCCTCCATTATGCCTACCTAAGTGCTCGGCCAAAGCACACACACATATATACACACACTAACTCTACCCGTACACTCACACACACATGCAAATACATTCTACACACTTGCACTCACACACCCACACACACTCACAAATACTCTACACACACACACACTCTCTTTCTATCTCACACATACACAGTCTCACACACCCACAAACACTCTACACACACACAATATCTCTCTCTATTTCGATCTCACACACACACAGTCTCACACACACACACACACACTCTACACACACACACTCTACACACACACACTCTCTATCTCAATCACACAAACACTACACACACACACACTCTCTCTCTCTCTATCTCACACACACACACACACACACAATTTACACTCACACACACACTCTCTATCTTTCTATCTCACACATACACAGTCTCACTCACACACACTCTACACACGTACACACACAGTCTCTATCTTTCTATCTCACACACACAAACACTCACACACTCTCTATCTTTCTATCTCACACATACACAGTCACACACACACACAAACACTATACACACACACAACCAACCCATTCCTATGTCCCTTTCTAAATGACTAAATCCCTCCATTCATACGGCCATATATGTCCAGGGTGACTCTCTCTCTCTCCCTACCCTCCCATTCATACAGCCATATATGTCTAGGGTGACTCTCTCTCTCTCTCCCTACCCTCCCATTCATACGGCCATATATGTCCAGGGTGACTCTCTCTCTCTCTCTCTCCCTACCCTCCCATTCATAAGGCCATATATGTCCAGGGTGACTCTCTCTCTCTCCCTACCCTCCCATTCATACGGCCATATATGTCCAGGGTGACTCTCTCTCTCTCTCCCTACCCTCCCATTCATAAGGCCATATATGTCCAGGGTGACTCTCTCTCTCTCTCTCCCTACCCTCCCATTCATACGGCCATATATGTCCAGGGTGACTCTCTCTCTCTCTCTCTCTCTCCCGACCCTCCCATTCATACGGCCATATATGTCCAGGGTGACTCTCTCTCTCTCTCCCTACCCTCCCATTCATACGTCCATATATGTCTAGGGTGACTCTCTCTCTCTCTCTCTCCCGACCCTCCCATTCATACGGCCATATATGTCCAGGGTGACTCTCTCTCTCTCTCCCTACCCTCCCATTCATACGGCCATATATGTCTAGGGTGACTCTCTCTCTCTCTCTATCCCGACCCTCCCATTCATACGGCCATATATGTCCAGGGTGACTCTCTCTCTCTCTCCCTACCCTCCCATTCATACGGCCATATATGTCCAGGGTGACTCTCTCTCTCTCTCCCTACCCTCCCATTCATACGGCCATATATGTCCAGGGTGACTCTCTCTCTCTCCCTACCCTCCCATTCATACGGCCATATATGTCTAGGGTGACTCTCTCTCTCTCTCTCTCTCCCGACCCTCCCATTCATACGGCCATATATGTCCAGGGTGACTCTCTCTCTCTCTCCCTACCCTCCCATTCATAAGGCCATATATGTCCAGGGTGACTCTCTCTCTCTCCCTACCCTCCCATTCATACGGCCATATATGTCTAGGGTGACTCTCTCTCTCTCTCTCTCCCGACCCTCCCATTCATACGGCCATATATGTCCAGGGTGACTCTCTCTCTCTCTCCCTACCCTCCCATTCATACGACCATATATGTCCAGGGTGACTCTCTCTCTCTCTCCCTACCCTCCCATTCATAAGGCCATATATGTCCAGGGTGACTCTCTCTCTCTCTCCCTACCCTCCCATTCATAAGGCCATATATGTCCAGGGTGACTCTCTCTCTCTCCCTACCCTCCCATTCATACGGCCATATATGTCTAGGGTGACTCTCTCTCTCTCTCTCTCTCTCCCGACCCTCCCATTCATACGGCCATATATGTCCAGGGTGACACTCTCTCTCTCCCTACCCTCCCATTCATACGACCATATATGTCCAGGGTGACTCTCTCTCTCTCTCCCTACCCTCCCATTCATACGACCATATATGTCCAGGGTGACTCTCTCTCTCTCTCCCTACCCTCCCATTCATAAGGCCATATATGTCCAGGGTGACTCTCTCTCTCTCCCTACCCTCCCATTCATACGGCCATATATGTCTAGGGTGACTCTCTCTCTCTCTCTCTCCCGACCCTCCCATTCATACGGCCATATATGTCCAGGGTGACTCTCTCTCTCTCTCCCTACCCTCCCATTCATACGGCCATATATGTCTAGGGTGACTCTCTCTCTCTCTCTCTCCCGACCCTCCCATTCATACGGCCATATATGTCCAGGGTGACTCTCTCTCTCTCTCCCTACCCTCCCATTCATACGACCATATATGTCCAGGGTGACTCTCTCTCTCTCTCTCTCCCTACCCTCCCATTCATAAGGCCATATATGTCCAGGGTGACTCTCTCTCTCTCTCCCTACCCTCCCATTCATACGGCCATATATGTCCAGGGTGACTCTCTCTCTCTCTCCCTACCCTCCCATTCATACGACCATATATGTCCAGGGTGACTCTCTCTCTCTCCCTACCCTCCCATTCATACGACCATATATGTCCAGGGTGACTCTCTCTCTCTCCCTACCCTCCCATTCATACGACCATATATGTCCAGGGTGACTCTCTCTCTCTCCCTACCCTCCCATTCATACGGCCATATATGTCTAGGGTGACTCTCTCTCTCTCTCTCTCCCGACCCTCCCATTCATACGGCCATATATGTCCAGGGTGACTCTCTCTCTCTCTCCCTACCCTCCCATTCATAAGGCTATATATGTCCAGGGTGACTCTCTCTCTCTCTCCCTACCCTCCCATTTCCCACGACTCTTGGACAATCTTGGAGAAGCTTAAAGGGACATGGACCACTTTTTTTAGACCCCCTTCTCCCTCATGTTTAGCTCAATTTGTTTTCAGATTTTAAGATTTTTGCCCAATTAGTTAGTCGATTTTATGACCTTTCGCTCCATTTCGTTGTCAATATTTAGACCTTTCGTGCTATTTAGGTGTCGATTTTTTCCCTGGCGAACGATAGTGAGCCTGTATTGTTGGAAGGGGGATCTAATAGATGTTTTTTTTTTAATTTGATGGAGGTCTAGGAAGGAAACTAGAAAAATAATCAATACATGCAAAAATCGCCCATAAAGTGAACCATATGATTAAGGTCAGGTTGGGAGAGGTATTCTGACCAGAATTCGAACCCACTCACGCCAGGTATATGTGGGAGAGTTGGGCACCGTAACCACTCGGCCATTAGTGGAGTGGTTACGGTGCCCAACTCTCCCAAATATACCTGGGGTGAGTGGGTTCGAATCCTGGTCAGGATACCTTTTTATCCCAACCTGTCCATCATCATTAGATACTTAACCCCTTCTGTACCGGCGACGTCTTTGTAGTTTTTATTCTAGCTAAATTTAGACGTGTTTTGCAGTTTAAAAAGGGTCACCAGCAATTAACAGGCTTCGAACTATCTCAGCTAACCCTTTTTACTACCATCGATCCTATAAACTACAAAGACGTCGCCGGTACAGAAGGGGTTAAGGGGACGATTGTAGTTTTCTCCTTACACCTTCATCAAGCAAAACAAAAAAATACCTCCAAGACCCCCCATCGAGATAAATTTGTTTATTTTTAGGTAGAAGAGTATCCCGGCCGAAGGCCGCTTTTCTTAAATTACAGGCTCGCTCTCGCTCGTTTTCTTAAATTACAGGCTCGCTCTCGCTCGCCAGGAAAATAATCTACACCTGTGTGGCACGAAGGTCTAATGTTTGACGGAAATGGGGCGAAAGGTCTTAAATTCGCCAAACTAATGGGGCGAACGTCTCATAATCTCAAAACTGATTGGGCTATACATGAGGGAGAAGGCCGAGTCCAGAACAAACAACTACCCCCCCCCCTTAAGTCTCTGGAGATGGAGCCAAGGAGGGAGGTTAACCCATTCAGTACCATAGACGTTCTGTTCATCATATTCTGGCGACTATTAGATGATTTTGTTCAGCTTAGGAAGGACGCGTACCCATGAGAAGGCAACAGGCTATCTCAATTAATCCTTTTTGCTACCACAGATCCTTCTTAAACTGCATACAATCCTCTAAATATGGCTAGATTAAGATTAAAAAGAGGTCGCCGGTACTGTACGGGTTAATGTGAGAGACAGGCACCACCTCAAACATCGCTATAGTCGGTTTACATTAAGTTGGCGAGAAATTGATTTGTTCCCCTCTTGGTTACTCGGCTATTACAACGTTTTAATAGCCAAATATATTGTAAATACGAAAATCTGGCTGGGAGGGTTCTGTGAGGGGCGCTTGGTTATGGCCTTGGCCTTGCTCGGGACCTTGGGGCTGCTCGGTTAGACAGGCTGGGGATCAACAACAAAAACAACAACAACCTGGCAATATTTTTATGTTTTGAAGTTGGCTAGAAATTGGCTTGTCACCATATTAATTACTCATTTATTACAGCGTCTTAGCCAAAGATATTGTTAAATATGAAAACCTCTCTCTCTCTCTCTCTCATACCCAGGATAGGAACCGGTTTAGTGTCCACGGGGAAGGAGTTACGTAAAGGTTCATAACTTAGAGGATCCTACTGTACCTTAAGGGGTTACTCTCTCTCACACACAGGATAGGAACCAGTTTAGTGTCCACGGGGAAGGAGTTACATAAAGGTTCATAACTTAGAGGATCCTACTGTACCTTAAGGGGTTACTCTCTCTCTCTCACAGGATAGGAACCAGTTTAGTGTCCACGGGGAAGGAGTTACATAAAGGTTCATAACTTAGAGGATCCTACTGTACCTTAAGGGGTTACTCTCTCTCACACACAGGATAGGAACCGGTTTAGTGTCCACGGGGAAGGAGTTACGTAAAGGTTCATAACTTAGAAGATCCTACTGTACCTTAAGGGGTTACTCTCTCTCACACACAGGATAGGAACCGGTTTAGTGTCCACGGGGAAGGAGTTACGTAAAGGTTCATAACTTAGAGGATCCTACTGTACCTTAAGGGGTTACTCTCTCTCACACACAGGATAGGAACCGGTTTAGTGTCCACGGGGAAGGAGTTACGTAAAGGTTCATAACTTAGAGGATCCTACTGTACCTTAAGGGGTTACTCTCTCTCACACACAGGATAGGAACCGGTTTAGTGTCCACGGGGAAGGAGTTACGTAAAGGTTCATAACTTAGAGGATCCTACTGTACCTTAAGGGGCTAGTACTGCTTATGGTTTTTGGTCTATATATGTAGCCTATATATATTTTACATATGTTTTTAGTTTCCTCGCTAGACCTTTATCAAGCTTAAAAAAACACCCCCTTTAAGATAAAATTGTACATTTTTCGATAGAAAAAAAATCCGGCCGAAGGCCGGTTCCTCTTATAATTACAGGCTTGTTATCACTCGCCAGGAAAAAATTGACACCTAAATGGCACGAAAGGTCTTGAAATTGACAACGAAATTGGGTGAACGGTATTAAAATCGCCAAACTAATGGAAGGAACGTCTTAAAATTTCAAAACTAATATGCTAAACACGAAGGAGAAGGAGGTCCATACAAATCGAGTAGTACCCCCTTAAGGGGAGGTTTTTGTTTTTTTCTGAACACCCTTATCCCTCATGTTTAGCCCCATTAGTTAGGACATTTTAAGACGCTTGACCCAATAGCTTGGCGATTTTAAGACCTTTCTATCCATTTCTTTGTCCATTTAAAGTCCTGTCGTGCTATTTAGGTGTCTTTTTCTGGCGAGCGATAGCGAGCCTGTAATGCAATCTAGTAGGGTTAACCCTTCCTGTATTCTGGCAACTATTAGATGATTTTATTAAAATTAGGAAGGACGGCTACCCATTAAATGGCTACAAACTATCTCAATTAATCCTTTTAGCTACCATATATCCTTCCTAAGCTTCATAAAATCGTCTAAATGTAGCTTAAATCAAATGAAAAAAGACGTCGCCGGTACAGTCGTGCTAATAAGTCATTTCGCAGCTGTCATTACGTTTGGCTCGATCTGTGTTGTATTTATGTCTGTCAGATGTTGAATAGGGTGGGTAAGTGTAGGAACATGTTTGTATATCTCACTCAAAAAGAAGAAATCATGTGTAAATATTGCTGATACCTATTGATCAAAATATTCTTGGTGCCGAGACATCACTTATTAGCGCGACTGTACAGAAGGGGTTAAGGGAACCCACCCCGTTTGTTTTTCTCTCTCTCCCTCTCTCTCTAGTTTGTATTCATTCGGCCCCATTCAGCCGACTGGTTTTAAGACGTTTACCATATCCAGGTGTCAATATTTTCCTGGTGAGCGGTAGAGAGCCAGCATATATATATATTTTTGTTTTTGACAGCAAGATAAATTTGTACATTTTTCGATAGAATAATGTCTCGCGCGAAACCAGATTTCTCCAAACAATGCTGGCTCGCTATCGCTCGCCATGAAGAAATCGACACCTGGATGGGGATAAACGTCTTAAAACAGTTGGCTGAATGGGGCCGAATGGATTGAAGCCAGAGAAAGAGAAAAAAAGGAGAGATAGGCCTATATGAAAAAAAAAAAACGGTGACCCCCCTTAATAAGGACAGTCTACGGCAAAAGGTTCATCTTGTACCTCAACCTGGAGGCAGGTGAATCCTCTGAAGGCCAGGGTCAGGGAGGGGGGGGGGTAGAGGGGAGGGTAGTGGAGGAGGGGAAGGCCCATCTTGTACCTCAACCTGGAGGCGGGTGAATCCTCTGAAGGCCAGGGTCGGGGAGGGGGGAGGGGGGGGGGGGGAGAGGGGAGGGAGGTCGGAGGGGGGTAGGTAGTGGAGGAGGGAAGGCCCATTTTGTACCTCAACCTGGAGGCGGGTGAATCCTCTGAAGGCCAGGGTCAGGGAGGAGAGTAGGGAGGTGGGAGGGGGGTAGGGTAGTGGAGGAGGGGAAGGGGGATGAAATAGGAAAGGATAATAAAGAAGGGGGGTGGGGAGGGGCGAGGGAGGAGGTAGAGGAGCGGGGGGAAGAGGGATAAAGTAGGAGAGGGGGGAAGAGGGATAAAATAGGAGAGGATAAGAGGGAAGGATGGATGGGAGAGGAGGGAGGTGGAAGGGGGTGGGGAAGGGGGGTCAAGGTAGAGGAGGTGGGAGGTGGAAGGGGGGTTAAGGTAGAGGAGGTGGGAGGTGGAAGGGGGGTTAAGGTAGAGGAGGTGGAAGGGGGGTTAAGGTAGAGAAGATGGAAGGTGGAAGGGGGTTAAGGTAGAGGAGGTGGGAGCTGGAAGGGGGGTTAAGGTAGAGGAGGTGGGAGGTGGAAGGGGGGTTAAGGTAGAGGAGGTGGAAGTGGGGAAGGGGGGTTAAGATAGAGGAGGTGGAAGGGGGCTTAAGGTAGAGGAGTACAAAGGAGTACAAAGGAAATCAAGCAACAACAGGTCTAGTGACCCTTCTAGGCTGCTTGTCCTCCAAAACACTGAGGATCAAGTGTCCAAACAGTGGTTTAGAGGGGGTAAGGGAACATTGGAAAGGGAACTACTGCCCTAGAACTAATGTCCGTGGCAGGATTAGGAAGTTAGTAGGGGACAGATGGGTTAGTAACTGAGAGGGGGATAAAATAAAGTTATTAATTTACAAACGCAGTCAGTCGCGGGTTTGATGCGAGATATTTGTCTAGGCGGAATTTAAATGAATCAACGTCTCGGGGAAGCCCATTCCACAAGTTGACAACTCGATTGAAGAAGAAATTCTTATATTCATGTGAGTTAAAAGATTTACCAATAATTTTGCAACCGTTTCCCCGCGTGTAATTAGATTGGTCGATAGTGAAGTACTTACTACAGTTCATATTGTCGATGCCTTTGAACACTTGAATTAAGTCACCTCTTAATCTGCGCTGGGTTAAAGGAAATAGATTTAATTCTCTAAGACGCTCTTCGTATGGTTTGTTCTTTAGGCTAGGTATAATTTTGGTAACTCTACGTTGAACTCGTTCTAGCTTGTTTATATCTTTTTGGTAGTAAGGGCACCAGGATTGAACGCAGTATTCCAGAAGAGGGCGGACTAAGGAATTGTAAAGGGTTAGGATAACTTCTTTGGATTTATGCTCAAATGACCTACCTATAAAGCCAATTATTTTGTTTGCCTTCTTAACAACTTCTGAACATTGTTGACTCGGTTTTAGGTTACTCGATATTGTTACTCCCAGATCGGTTTCTCTGTTTACATTCTTAAGCTGAGTGCCATTCATCGAATAGTTTGCTTTCTCATTTAGGTATCCGATATGTAGTACTTTACATTTATCCGCATTGAAACTCATTTGCCAAATTTGGGCCCAACATGACAATTTATCTAGATTGTGTTGCATATCGTCAACTTGTTCTTTTGAGAGTACGCTATTTGCAATTTTTGTATCGTCAGCAAATTTTGAGATTGTACAGGTGAGACCCTCATCTATGTCGTTGATGTAAATTAGAAAGATAATTGGTCCTAGTACCGATCCCTAGAGTACCCCACGACTTACATTGGTTTATTTAGATGCCTTACCGTTTATGACTACTCTTTGCTTTCTGTCGCTGAGCCAATTTTCTATCCATTTCAACACACCATCTTGTATTCCATGCGCTTTTAGTTTTAGCAGTAAACTTTTGTGGGGAACTTTGTCAAAGGCCTTTTGAAAATCAAGGTATATAATATCTACAGCTTTACTCTCATCGTAGAGGTTGAGGATATCGTGGATAAAGTCTAAGAGGTTTGTTAAACAGGAACGTTTTTTATGAAAGCCGTGTTGAGTATCTTTAAGTAAGTTATTTGCCTCTAAGTGATTTACGAGTCTGTCTCTTATGACCGTTTCTAGCATTTTACATACAATTGAGGTTAAGCTAATTGGACGATAGTTACTGGGTAGGGATTTGCTGCCTTTTTTGAATATCGGTGTTACGTTGGCTAGCTTCCACTGATCAGGCATAGTCCCAGACTGCAAGGATTCATTGAATAGCATTGTCAGTGGTTTGGAGAGCTCATCCTTAGCTTCCTTTAGAACTCTAGGCGAGATTGTATAAGGTCCAGGCGTTTTATTTACCTGGAGTTTATCTAAACAATTCAATACTTCTCTCTCTGTAACGGTGATATTGCTTAGAACATCTGAATTATCAATCTGAATCGGCGATGGTGTAGGGATATCACTGAGGTCTTCTGTTGTAAAAACTGATGCAAAGAAAGTATTGAGGGCATTACTCATTTGTACTTCGTCTTTGGTGTATTCTCCATTTTCATCGACTAATGGTCCAACAGTTGAAGTAACTACTTTTTTCTTTCTGATATAACTATAGAATTCTTTCGGGTTTGTTTTACTTTGATTCGCAACATGTAACTGCAGGGTCTTTTTACTTTGCTTAATTAACTTTTTGGCTTTGCGTCGTAGCTCTACAAATTTCACCCGTTCTTCGTCATTTTGTGAGGATTTTAATCTATCATTAGCACATTTTTTAGCAAGCAGACAATCTGAAATATCTTTATTCCACCATTTGGGCTTATCATTATGGCCTGGACGCCGTATTTTCGATTGTATGCAGTCTTGCACTGCCTTAAGGTAAGTGGTTGTGAAACACTCCCAAGATGTATTTATGTCGTTATTGTTAGTCAGAAAGCTCCAGTCAGTTTCTTTACGCTTTGATTTAAGTTTATGAAAATTTGCTTTCTTGAAATTAGGGACTTTCTCAATGCTGCTATTTGATTTGTTACTAGTAAACTTTAAAGTGAAAGTTATCGTACGATGGTCGCTGTTACTGAATTCATCACCAACATTCAAATTCTCTATTAATTCTTCTTTTGTTGCGAGTACAAGGTCAAGCACTTTATTACCACGGGTCGGAGATTGTACAAATTGAAAAGTGAACTCTCTTGCAAGTTAGCATAGAGGTTGTGTCCAGAGTGTGAAGTAAGAATATCGCCCCATTTAGTCACGGGTAAGTTGAAATCGCCAAGAATTACGGTTTGCACTGATTGAGATGGGGGTCTGTATAATAAAGCTAGTGTTATTTTAGTTCCTCGTTTATTATTTAATAGTACGTAAGATATGTCTAGGAGGTGGGAGGTGGAAGGGAGATACAAGAGGAGAGGATAACAGAGAAGGCGGGATATAGTTTTCAGATGTTATGATGTTCGGCTCATTAGTTTGACCATTTTAAGTCTTTTGGCCCCATTTCCTTGTCAATGTTAAAACTTTTCGTGTTATTTAGGTATCGATTTTTTCCTGCTGACCGATAGCGACCCTGTAAATTAAGAGGAACCGGCCTTTGGCCGGGAATTTTTGTTATAGGAAAATGTACATATTTATCTTAAATTATGGTGTTGGAGTGTTTATGTTTGTTTAAAGCTTGTTGGAGGTCTAGGGAGGAAGCTAAACAAATTATATAAAGATGTATAAATGATAACATAAATATTCACACCTTCCCTTATAGAATAGGCCGACTGGTACTTGGATTAATGGGGATGGATCGAGTTTTAAGAGTGATTCGTCCGTATATCATAATTGTTCTTCCACTTATTGTATACAAGTATTCCTGACCACGACGTGGAGATGGGTCGGTGAGATGGTCCCCCTTCTGACTCATGCTTAGCCCCACTTGTTTTCAGATTTTAGGACGTTCGGCCCATTAGTTTGGCGATTTTAACACCTTTAGCTCCAATTCGTTGTAAATTTTAAGACCTATCATGCCATTTAAGTGTCGATTTTTTCCTGGCGAGCGATAGCGAGCCTGTAATTATAAGAGGAACCGGCCTCTGGCCGGGAAATTGTTCTACCTAAAAATGTACAAATTTATCTTGAGGGGGGTCTAGGGGGTGTTTTTCTAAGTTTGAGGAAGGTCTAGCGAGGAAACTAAAAAAATAAATTAAAAATTAATGAATAGACCAACAAAAACATCCCCAAGCCCCTTAATGTTTTGTAGCTACATTTAGACGATTTTATGAAGCTTAGGAAGGGTATACTGTATGGTGGCTAAGAGGTTTTATGAAGCTTAGGAAGGGTATACTGTATGGTGGCTAAGAGGTTTTATGAAGCTTAGGAAGGGTATACTGTATGGTGGCTAAGAGGTTTTATGAAGCTTAGGAAGGGTATACTGTATGGTGGCTAAGAGGTTTTATGAAGCTTAGGAAGGGTATACTGTATGGTGGCTAAGAGGTTTTATGAAGCTTAGGAAGGGTATACTGTATGGTGGCTAAGAGGTTTTATGAAGCTTAGGAAGGGTATACTGTATGGTGGCTAAGAGGTTTTATGAAGCTTAGGAAGGGTATACTGTATGGTGGCTAAGAGGTTTTATGAAGCTTAGGAAGGGTATACTGTATGGTGGCTAAGAGGTTTTATGAAGCTTAGGAAGGGTATACTGTATGGTGGCTAAGAGGTTTTATGAAGCTTAGGAAGGGTATACTGTATGGTGGCTAAGAGGTTTTATTTGAGATAGTCTGAAGCCTGGCAATGAGCAGACGTCCTTCCTAAGCTGAATATAATAGTTTATTATAATAGTTTTAATAGCTATCCCGAACTGAATCATTAACCCCTTCTGTACCGGCGACGATTTGTTATCTTGATTCTTGCTATTTTAGACGATTTTTAGCAGTTTAAGAAATATCTGAGGTAGTCAAAAGGGTCAAGCGAGATAGTTGGAAGCCTGTTAATTACTTTCTGAAGCTGAAAACAATCATCAACTAGTAGCCAGGATAAGGTTATAGGGACGTTGCCTGTAGTGTAAGTAGCCAGGATAAGGTTATAGGGACATTGCTAGTAGTGTAAGTAGCCAGGATAAGGTTATAGGGACGTTGCCGCTAGTTTAAGTAGCCACGATAAGGTTATAGGAACGTTGCCGGTAGTGTAAGTAGCCAGGAATAGGTTATAGGAACGTTGCCGGTAGTGTAAGTAGCCAGCATAAGGTTATAGGGACGTTGCCGGTAGTGGAAGTAGCCAGCATAAGGTTATAGGGACGTTGCCGGTAGTGTAAGTAGCCAGGATAAGGTTATAGAGACGTTGCTGGTAGTGTTAGTAGCCAGGATAAGGTTATAGGAACGTTGCCGGTAGTGTAAGTAGCCAGGAAAAGGTTATAAGGACGTTGCCGGTAGTGTAAGTAGTCAGGATAAGGTTATAGGGATGTTGCCGGTAGTGTAAGTAGCCAGGATAAGGTTATAGGGACGTTGCCAGTAGTGTTAGTAGCCAGGATAAGGTTATAGGGACGTTGCCGGTAGTGTAAGAAGCCAGGATAAGGTTATAGGGACGTTGCCGGTAGTGTAAGAAGCCAGGATAAGGTTATAGGGACGTTGCCAGTAGTGTAAGTAGCCAGGATAAGGTTGTAGGGACGTTGCCGGTAGTGTAAGTAGCCAGGATAAGGTTATAGGGACGTTGCCGGTAGTGTAAGTAGCCAGGATAAGGTTATAGGAACGTTGCCGATAGTGTAAGTAGCCAGGCTAAAGTTATAGGGACGTTGCCGGTAGTGTAAGTAGCCAGGATAAGGTTATAGGAATGTTGGCGATAGTGTAAGTAGCCAGGATAAGGTTATAGGGACGTTGCCGGTAGTGTAAGTAGCCAGGACAAGGTTATAGGGACGTTGCCGGTAGTGTAAGTAGCCAGGATAAGGTTATAGGGACATTGCCGGTAGTGTAAGTAGCCAAGATAAGGTTATAGGGACGTTGCTGGTAGTGTAAGTAGCCAGGATAAGGTTATAGGAACTTTGCCGGTTGTGTAAGTAGCCAGGATAAGGTTATAGGAACGTTGCCCGTAGTGTAAGTAGCCAGGATAAGGTTATAGGGACGTTGCCGGTAGTGTAGTAGCCAGGATAAGGTTATAGGGACGTTGCCGGTAGTGTAGTAGCCAGGATAAGGTTATAGGGATGTTGCCGGTAGTGTAGTAGCCAGGATAAGATTATAGGGACGTTGCCGGTAGTGTAGTAGCCAGGATAAGGTTATAATGACGTTGCCGGTAGTGTAAGTAGCCAGGATAAATTATAGGGACGTTGCCGGTAGTGTAAGTAGCCAGGATAAGGTTATAGGAACGTTGCCGGTAGTGTAAGTAGCCAGGATTAGGTTATAGGGACGTTGCCGGTAGTGTAAGTAGCCAGGATAAGGTTATAGGAACTTTGCCGGTAGTGTAAGTAGCCAGGATAAGGTTATAGGAACGTTGCCCGTAGTGTAAGTAGCCAGGATAATGTTATAGGGACGTTGCCAGTAGTGTAGTAGCCAGGATAAGGTTATAATGACGTTGCCGGTAGTGTAAGTAGCCAGGATAAATTATAGGGACGCTGCCGGTAGTGTAAGTAGCCAGGATAAGGTTATAGGAACGTTGCCGGTAGTGTAAGTAGCCAGGATAAGGTTATAGGGATGTTGCTGGTGGTGTAAGTAGCCAGGATAAGGTTATAGGGACGTTGCCGGTAGTGTAAGTAGCCATGATAAGGTTATAGGGACGTTGCCGGTAGTGTAAGTAGCCATGATAAGGTTATAGGGACATTGCCGGTTGTGAAAGTAGCCAGGATAAGGTTATAGGGAGGTTGCCGGTAGTGTAAGTAGCCAGGATAAGGTTATAGGGACGTTGCCGGTAGTGTAAGTAGCCAGGATAAGGGTATAGGGACATTGCCGGTAGTGTAAGTAGCCAGTAGAAGGTTATAGGAACGTTGCCAGTAGTGTAAGTAGCCAGGATAAAGTAATAGGGACGTTGTCGGTAGTGTAAGTAGCCAGGATAAGGTTATAGGGACGTTGCCATTAGTTTAAGTAGCCAGGATAAAGTTATAGGGACATTGCCGGTAGTGTAAGTAGCCAGGATAAGGGTATAGGGACGTTGCCGGTTGTGAAAGTAGCCAGGATAAGGTTATAGGAACGTTGCCGGTAGTGTAAGTAGCCAGGATAAGGTTATAGGGTCGTTGCCGGTAGTGTAAGTAGCCAGGATAAGGTTATAGGGACGTTGCCGGTAGTGTTAGTAGCCAGGATAAGGTTATAGGGACGTTGCCGGTAGTGTAAGTAGCCAGGAAAAGGTTATAGGAACGTTGCCGGTAGTGTTAGTAGCCAGGATAAGGTTATCGGGTCGTTGCCGGTAGTGTAAGTAGCCAGGATAAGGTTATAGGGACGTTGCCGGTAGTGTAAGTAGCCAGGATAAGGTTATAGGGACGTTGCCGGTAGTGTAAGTAGCCAGGATAAGGGTATAGGGACGTTGCCGGTAGTGTAAGTAGCCAGGATAAGGTTATAGGAACGTTGCCAGTAGTGTAAGTAGCCAGGATAAGGTTATAGGGACGTTGCCGGTAGTGTAAGTAGCCAGGATAAGGTTATAGGGGCGTTGCCATTAGTGTAAGTAGCCAGGATAAGGTTATAGGGACGTTGCCGGTAGTGTAAGTAGCCAGGATAAGGTTATAGGAACGTTGCCGGTAGTGTACGTAGCCAGGATAAGGTTATAGGGACGTTGCCGGTAGTGTAAGTAGCCAGGATAAGGTTATAGGGATGTTGCCAGTAGTGTAAGTAGCCAGGATAAGGTTATAGGGACGTTGCCGGTAGTGTAAGTAGCCAGGATAAGGTTATAGGGATGTTGCCAGTAGTGTAAGTAGCCAGGATAAGGTTATAGGGACGTTGCCGGTAGTGTAAGTAGCCAGGATAAGGTTATAGGGACGTTGCCGGTAGTGGAAGGGTTAAGGGGATAGTGCATATTGTTTTTGTCGATATATATACTTATTTATGTAATTTATAGTTTCATCGCTAGACCTACCTCCACCCCCTAGACCCCCCTTCAAGATTAATTTGTACATTTTTCGGTACAAAAATTTCCCAGCCGAAGTCCGGTTCCTCCTTGAATTACAGGCTCGCTATCACTCGCCAGGAAAAAATCAACACCTAAATGGCATGAAAAGTCTTTATATTGACAAACAAATGGGGCGAAAGGTCTTAAAATCTCTAAACAAATGGAACGAACGTCTTAAAATCTCAAAGCCAATGCGATTAAACATGAGGTAGATAAAGCAGCTACAACTCTATTCCCGGTAAGTAGGCGAGGAATCATGACCTCTAACCTCTGTAACTAAAACACGAATACAGTAATCCAGCTAATATGTATACCATTTGGGAAGAGTCAGTCAGTTCGAGGGTTCTTAACGGGAGACGGTCGTTTTTATGGTCCCCTTTCTCCCTCGTGTTTAGGCCCATTATTTGTTTGATTTGTATACGTTCGGCCCATTTGTTTGGCGATTTTAAGACCTTTCGTCCCATTTCGTTATAAATGTTAAGACCTATCGTGCCATTTAGGTTTTGATGTTTTCCTGGCGAGCGATAGCGAGCTTGCATTTGTAAGAGGAATTTGCCTTCGGCCGGGACATTTTTCTACCGACAAATTTACAAATTTATTTTGAGGGGGGTCTAGGGGATGTTTTTCTAAGTTTGAGGGATGTCTAGCGAGAAAACTAAGAATTTATGAATTAATTAATTTATAGGCCAAAAAAGCAGTCAGTGTCCCCTTAACCCCCTGAAGATTATGTCGCATTTCAACAGTCTATTCTGGCTATCATTATAACATTATGTTGCATTTCAACAGTCTATTCTGGCTATCATTATAACATTATGAGGCATTTCAACAGTCTATTCTGGCTATCATTATAACATTATGTTGCATTTCAACAGTCTATTCTGGCTATCATTATAACATTATGAGGCATTTCAACAGTTTATTCTGGCTATCATTATAACATTATGAGGCATTTCAACAGTCTATTCTGGCTATCATTATAACATTATGTTGCATTTCAACAGTCTATTCTGGCTATCATTATAACATTATGATGCATTTCAACAGTCTATTCTGGCTATCATTATAACATTATGAGGCATTTCAACAGTCTATTCTGGCTATCATTATAACATTATGAGGCATTTCAACAGTCTATTCTGGCTATCATTATAACATTATGAGGCATTTCAACAGTCTATTCTGGCTATCATTATAACATTATGTTGCATTTCAACAGTCTATTCTGGCTATCATTATAACATTATGAGGCATTTCAACAGTCTATTCTGGCTATCATTATAACATTATGTTGCATTTCAACAGTCTATTCTGGCTATCATTATAACATTATGAGGCATTTCAACAGTCTATTCTGGCTATCATTATAACATTATGAGGCATTTCAACAGTCTATTCTGGCTATCATTATAACATTATGAGGCATTTCAACAGTCTATTCTGGCTATCATTATAACATTATGAGGCATTTCAACAGTCTATTCTGGCTATCATTATAACATTATGTTGCATTTCAACAGTCTATTCTGGCTATCATTATAACATTATGAGGCATTTCAACAGTCTATTCTGGCTATCATTATAACATTATGAGGCATTTCAACAGTCTATTCTGGCTATCATTATAACATTATGAGGCATTTCAACAGTCTATTCTGGCTATCATTATAACATTATATCGCATTTCAACAGTCTATTTGGCTATCATTATAACATTATATCAACAGTCTATTCTGGCTATCATTATAACATTATGAGGCATTTCAACAGTCTATTCTGGCTATCATTATAACATTATGAGGCATTTCAACAGTCTATTCTGGCTATCATTATAACATTATGTTGCATTTCAACAGTCTATTCTGGCTATCATTATAACATTATGATGCATTTCAACAGTCTATTCTGGCTATCATTATAACATTATGAGGCATTTCAACAGTCTATTCTGGCTATCATTATAACATTATGAGGCATTTCAACAGTCTATTCTGGCTATCATTATAACATTATGAGGCATTTCAACAGTCTATTCTGGCTATCATTATAACATTATGTTGCATTTCAACAGTCTATTCTGGCTATCATTATAACATTATGAGGCATTTCAACAGTCTATTCTGGCTATCATTATAACATTATGTTGCATTTCAACAGTCTATTCTGGCTATCATTATAACATTATGAGGCATTTCAACAGTCTATTCTGGCTATCATTATAACATTATGAGGCATTTCAACAGTCTATTCTGGCTATCATTATAACATTATGAGGCATTTCAACAGTCTATTCTGGCTATCATTATAACATTATGAGGCATTTCAACAGTCTATTCTGGCTATCATTATAACATTATGTTGCATTTCAACAGTCTATTCTGGCTATCATTATAACATTATGAGGCATTTCAACAGTCTATTCTGGCTATCATTATAACATTATGAGGCATTTCAACAGTCTATTCTGGCTATCATTATAACATTATGAGGCATTTCAACAGTCTATTCTGGCTATCATTATAACATTATATCGCATTTCAACAGTCTATTCTGGCTATCATTATAACATTATGTCGCATTTCAACAGTCTATTCTGGCTATCATTATAACATTATATTGCATTTCAACAGTCTATTCTGGCTATCATTATAACATTATGTCGCATTTCAACAGTCTATTCTGGCTATCATTATAACATTATATTGCATTTCAACAGTCTATTCTGGCTATCATTATAACATTATGTCGCATTTCAACAGTCTATTCTGGCTATCATTATAACATTATGTCGCATTTCAACAGTCTATTCTGGCTATCATTATAAGATTTGTTACAGCTTGGGAAGGATCTGTAGGATTTAAAAGGGTAAAGACTATCTCAATTAACCTTCCGGCTTCCTAATCCGAATAAAATCTTGTAATAATAGCCAGAAGAATGAACAGAAATACGTAATCGTATTATGAAAGGGTTAAGTGTCCCTGCTTACCGTCTAGTTAGTATACCAGTATGATAATTATAGTATAGGCCCTATGATGGATAGTACTTTATTTATTTTATATTTACAGTCTCTCTCATAACAACATAAGAAAATGGGAGTCTGCAGAATGCTGATTGGCCCACACAAGGCAGATCCCTCTCACACCCAACCTCAATTACAAAGCCTAATTATAGGCCCAGCTCACTAATACCATAGGGAACCGACCTCACCAAAACGCTCTCGCTCTCTCTCTCTCTCTCTCTCTATATATATATATATATATATATACATATATATATATTCTGACATACGGAGCCCTGTATGTTAATTTAAGAGTTAGAATTAGAGTTGAAGGAGTCGCACTACCCAAACGGTGAAGCAGACTAGCGAGCGAACCATGCGAGTGGGGAAACTGGCTCGCCCGCATACCTGCAAACTACCCTTCACACCTGCGTGCGTCATAGGGGACCCTGCAACCGATGCTATGACGTATGATCGACGCCAGGAGCTGTGAGTGGACCACGCACCTGTTATGCGACTTGAGGAGCTATGATTGGAGCAGGCATCAACCCCCGCCTCCTGATTCGTTCCTACACCATCATTGTTTGGTATATAAGACCCGAGTTGTGGGCATTCAAATCAGTCTCATTTGGAGTTGGGGAAGGTGAACTTGCAGCTGGAGGAAGACGGGGTGAAGTATTATAATGGGATTGTGACTGTCAGTCAGATTATATAAATGTGTGCTAAGTGTGTTCGGTGTAAACACTTATGTTATGTTGGTTAGTGAGATATGTGATTGGGAATTAACGTGAACACTACTATTATGTGTTTAACTATTTAATTGGGAATTAACGTGAACACTACTATTATGTGTTTAACTATTTAATTGGGAATTAACGTGAACGCTACTATTATGTGTTTAACTATTTGATTGCGAATTAACGTTAACGCTACTATTTATGTACTTAACTATTTGATTGGGAATTAACGTTAACGCTATTATTATGTACTTAACTATTTTAGTTGACTAACTTGTGGACTAAAGCAACTCTTTAAGTAATTGGGTTATGATGAAAGTAATACTATTGTTTTATATTAATACTTACGAGTTCTTTCATTTTCTTTGAATTAAGCTTACATTGCTTAATGGTGCTTAGTACGGTGATGCTATTGTCTCGTATTAGTAATATCGCCTTAGACTAACATGGCTGTGATAATATTACTTCTAGTGATTTCCTAAGCTGAAGAAAATTCTTTTGCTTCAAAATATTATATTTTGCTTTTCATATTATTTGAGTGAGACCTGAATCGAATCTATGAAACGATCCTGTAACTTTATTTACTCATAATCAAACCTCAATGTTACGTGGTTAAGAAATAAATTTAACTAATTATTAAATATATATCTAACTTTTTATGTGACTTTGATATTACTCCTGATGATAATAATAATATAATACTATTAACGTAAGACAAGAACCAAGAATAATTACATTAAATATAAATAAAAGGACATAGAAGAAAACTATCTATTCATTTCAAAAAGGGTAAGAGACAGAAATATTCATACTTTAATATTTATCTTTCAAGACTTTTTATAAATTAATAGTCCTTCTTTAGCTATAACTTATTCGGTTCATAACCATAGCCTACTAAGCTTCGGTTAAATAATAATTCTTTATAAATACTACATGACTTTAATTAGTTTCAGTATTTTTCATAATTAAAGAGTATCAGTCAATAAAGGATACTAAGTCCTAAGATCCAAAAGGAAAGGAAGCAACAACAGGAAATTATTTTATTAGATTTTACTTTTGTTTTGCCTTCAGCTGACTGATACCTTAATATATATCTCTGTGCTATCTAGATTCATCAAGTTAACCACTTGAGGATCAAGATACATAACAGAAGAGTGGCGACCTCGCCAGGATTCGTTTCATACAGTTTCACTCAGTTTCATTAACGTTTCACTACTTAAAAATCAAATATTAATCATGCCTCAACTAATTAATGAAGAAGATGCTCGAGTTTTCATAGAATCAGAACCCACAGCCCCTGATATTGACTGTCTGTCAAAATCCGAACTGAAAGTGCTTGCCTCACATCTCCAATTAACTGTCTCAAACATGTCCAAAGTAGAGGTGGCTCAGACCATAAAAACCCATCTGTTCCCTGTAGAAGGCGAGGAGAGTGACGGAGCAGTTGGTGGGATCCCTAGTAAACCTAGCCAACTTGATGAACAATTACCACCTGGTTTGACCGGTGATCAAATATTAGAACTAGCTAGAATAAAAGCAAACACCGACTTAGAACTAGCCAGA
Organism: Paralithodes platypus; assembly: GCA_032716605.1. Taxonomy (NCBI): domain Eukaryota; kingdom Metazoa; phylum Arthropoda; class Malacostraca; order Decapoda; family Lithodidae; genus Paralithodes; species Paralithodes platypus. The sequence goes on from CM064559.1 coordinate 621,925, forward strand.
ATAAATGCCAGTGCAACGACCGAACAATGTGAATATCAATATCGTACGGCTCAACTAAATGTCAATACAAATGCTCCCGAAATTGCTCCCCCTCTGGGATTGACTATGACTAGTGTCATTCCACCTTTCACTGAGGATAATGTGCAGGATTTCTTTGTTTTGTTTGAGGAAGTTGCTGGAGGTATGAAGTGGACAAGGGATCAATGGCCTTTTATGTTACAAACTGTTTTGACAGGGCAGGCTCGAGCCACGTATTTGTCAGAAGTAGCAGAAGTTAGGCAGGATTATGACAATCTCAAAGAAGCTATCTTAAAAACCTATCAATTGCAGCCTGAGGCTTACAGGCAATCTTTCCGAAAAAACCAGAAGAAAGTAGAAGAAACCCATAAGGTATTTGCCAGGACCATGACTAAAACTTTCAATCATTGGGTCAAGAGTAAGAAAGTCACAAGCTACAACGATCTGAAGGAGTTGGTCCTGTTAGAAAATGTCCTATGGAAAATTGATTCTTCTGTATCCTATCATTTAAAGGGGAAAAAGGTAGATTGTCTTGCCGACGCCGCTGACATGGCTGACACATACGTGTTCAACAACAAATTTCGTGGAAAGAAGCCCTACGATAATTCTAGTTCTAATTTTAAGTATCCCAATCACAAATCTGACCGACCCAGTCCACAAGCCTATAACGTCTTCCCCAGCTAGCCAAAATAGAAATGTTCCCCCAACTAAAAATGCGACTCAGGGCAATGGTAACAGAGGTGGGCCCCAAACTAATAGTAATGCTCAAAGAGGGAACTTTCCCGTATCCCCTAAAGTATGTACTTTTTGTGGCATGAGAGGCCACCTAGCTTATCAGTGCTGGGCCAAGGAAAAAACCGAGAGATCGGGGCAGACAGTTGCCGCCGTATCTCAAATTCCATGTGTGCCTTTAATGCAGGGCTCCCGACAGAAGGAGTACCTAGCACCAAATGTTCCTTTAATGCAGGACTCACGACAGAAGGAGTACCTAGCACCAAAAGTTCCTTTAATGCAGGACTCTCGACAGAAGGAGTACCTAGCAGCTAACGTAAATCATCTAGACAGGGGTGTAGTAGCATGTGTGGTGCAACCCACTAGGGTTAAGCCAATAATAATTTCACCATCAGTGCAGGACAGTTACCGTCCCTTTATTTCATCTGGCAACGTGAGATTAAATGGTTGTATGCATGAGGTAAAAATTCTGAGAGACACAGGTTCTACTAGCACCCTCATGGTGAATCCTTACACTGAGTGCCCACCTGGCGAACCAGTTGTAATGAGAGGTGCTGGAGGCCAGTTTTATGCATACTTGGTAAAAGGCGAAATTGAATGTGAGTTACTACAGGGTGAGGCCACCATAGCTTTGTGTAGGTCCCAAGATATCCCTGTGCCTGGGGTAACACTCCTTTTGGGGAATGATGTAGCAGGTGAGAAGGTCCGACTAGACCCCATTTTGTCACTTTCCCCTGTTAACGAGCCACTAACCGGCGAGCTCGACAAGGAGTTGCCAACTGTTTTCCCTGTGTGTGCTGACAAACGTTCAATGTCTCAGGTAGCAGTTCCCTCAGACAGAAATGTACCGAATGTAAGAGATGATGAAAGGGATGATGAGAGTGTGAATGACGCTCTAACTGTGCCTGATGATGTGACTGAGGTGGATTTATCTGACACCTTTATGGCTCATCTTGACCCTAACGATGACCATGAAACCCCTCCAAATTGTCCTAGTGGCCTGGTAGAGCTACAGAGAGATGATAGTGAATGCAAGGAGTTAGCTGCCAGGTCCGTGAGTGAAGAGGAATGTGAGAAGGAGGGTGGTGAATGTTTCTACCTCAAAGGAGGAGTATTGTGGCGAAGATGGAGACCGCCACACAGACCAATCGATGACGGGGCTTGGGACGTCCATCAAGTAGTAGTCCCCAAACCTTGTCGTAGAGATATAATGGAAATGGCACATTGTATACCATTGGCAGGACACCTAGGTGTGAGAAAAACTCTAGACAGAATCAAAGCCCACTTTTACTGGCCAGGAATGCGTGCAGATGTAGTGGAGTGTTGTAGAGTGTGTCACACTTGCCAGATGACAGGAAAACCCAATCAGAAGGTGCCTGTACATCCTCTGGTGCCCTTGCCCGTTTTCGAGAATCCTTTTACTCGGGTGGTAGTGGACATCGTAGGCCCATTGCCTAAGACTTCCCAAGGTAACCTTTATTTATTAACTATCATGGACATGGCAACTCGCTACCCAGAGGCTATACCCTTAAGGACTACCTCTGCTCCAACTGTTATCAAGGAACTGCTCAAATTCTTCACCAGAAGGGGTTTCCCCCATGAGGTGCAAAGTGATCAAGGAACTAATTTTACCTCTAACATTTTCCAGCAGTCCCTGAAGGAGTTGGGTATCGAGCATGTTAAGTCTAGCACCTACCACCCAGAGAGTCAAGGGGTTCTCGAACGATATCATCAGACATTAAAGGGAATGTTACGTAAGTATTGTACAGAGACCGGAGTTGAGTGGGATAAGGGGGTACCTTTTCTTTTATTTGCTACTCGTGAGGTTCCAACTGAATCCCTGGGTTTTTCCCTAATGAGCTAGTTTTCGGTCACCAGGTAAGAGGTCCTTTGCAACTATTGCAGGATAGCCTAGTTGGCCAGGAGGGGAACCAAAACCTCCTCAAGTATGTTTCAGATTTCAAAACCCGGCTGAGATCCTCATGTGAGTTTGCCGCTCAAAACTTGACAGTGGCTAAAAGCTCCATGAAGAAACGGTATGACAGAAAAGCCCGTGAGAGGGAGTTTAAGCCCGGTGATGAGGTTTTGGTCCTGCTCCCCCTTTTTGGCCAACCATTATCTGCCAAGTTCAGGGGCCCATATAAGATCATTCGGAGGGTGAGCATTACCGATTATCTAGTAACTACCCCAGACAGGAGAAAGCCCACGCAAGTATTCCATATAAATATGTTGAGGCCCTACCATAGGTCCCCTGATTCCTCTCCTCCAGATTCTCCCACTGTGGCAGTGAATGTCAGGACCTGTGAGCAGCCTGGTGCGGACAAAGTCTTCAGTTCTCTTACTGACCCGCAACAGACTGTTCCAGAGCCTGAAGGTATCCATGCAGACTGTGACTTGTCATGTAGCCTATCCCACTTTCAGTATAATTCAGTGGCTTTGAGGGAATTACCATCTAAACTATGTCATCTTCCCTCTGATCAAGCGAACCAACTAATCTCTGTTTTATCTCAGTCTCCCAATGTGTTCCGTGATACTCCAGGGCTCACTTCTTTGGCCGTGCACGACATCGACGTAGGGGATGCAACTCCCATTAAACTATCCCCCTACCGTGTCTCACCACAACACAGGAGTATACTGCAGGTCGAGCTTGACTTAATTTTTTCAAACCAGCTGATCACAAGGGCCTTCAGCCAGTGGAGTAGTCCGGTCAAACTTGTGCCGAAGCCATGGGTGCCGAAGCCATGGGTTTTGTAGGGACTATAGGCAAGTCAATGCTGTCACAAAGAACGATACCTACCCACTGCCACGGATCAAAGATTGCATTTACCGGGTTGGCCTCATACAGCAGTAAGTTTAATTTAATGAGAGGATTTTGGCAATTAGCTCTCCCTTGTAGCGAGGTAAATATCATGCTTTTGTAGTGCGCTTTTAAGCCTTCAGCTGTGAGATGCCTTGCAGTTCGAATAACGCTCCAGCTACGTTCCGGCTATGTTCTGATGTGGTACCTGGAGACGTTGCCTACTTTGGGTGATATCCTTATTATATCCTCATTATAATCTTGCTGTTGCCAATCTGGTGGTGAATCTATTTATGTATTATGTTTAATATTATGTACTATACTCCTTAAACTCTTTTCTAGGGGGGAGGTCTGACATACGGAGCCCTGTATGTTAATTTAAGAGTTAGAATTAGAGTTGAAGGAGTCGCACTACCCAAACGGTGAAGCAGACTAGCGAGCGAACCATGCGAGTGGGGAAACTGGCTCGCCCGCATACCTGCAAACTACCCTTCACACCTGCGTGCATCATAGGGGACCCTGCAACCGATGCTATGACGTATGATCGACGCCAGGAGCTGTGAGTGGACCACGCACCTGTTATGCGACTTGAGGAGCTATGATTGGAGCAGGCATCAACCCCCGCCTCCTGATTCGTTCCTACACCATCATTGTTTGGTATATAAGACCCGAGTTGTGGGCATTCAAATCAGTCTCATTTGGAGTTGGGGAAGGTGAACTTGCAGCTGGAGGAAGACGGGGTGAAGTATTATAATGGGATTGTGACTGTCAGTCAGATTATATAAATGTGTGTTAAGTGTGTTCGGTGTAAACACTTATGTTATGTTGGTTAGTGAGATATGTGATTGGGAATTAACGTGAACACTACTATTATGTGTTTAACTATTTAATTGGGAATTAACGTGAACACTACTATTATGTGTTTAACTATTTAATTGGGAATTAACGTGAACGTTACTATTATGTGTTTAACTATTTGATTGCGAATTAACGTTAACGCTACTATTTATGTACTTAACTATTTGATTGGGAATTAACGTTAACGCTATTATTATGTACTTAACTATTTTAGTTGACTAACTTGTGGACTAAAGCAACTCTTTAAGTAATTGGGTTATGATGAAAGTAATACTATTGTTTTATATTAATACTTACGAGTTCTTTCATTTTCTTTGAATTAAGCTTACAATGCTTAATGGTGCTTAGTACGGTGATGCTATTGTCTCGTATTAGTAATATCGCCTTAGACTAACATGGCTGTGATAATATTACTTCTAGTGATTTCCTAAGCTGAAGAAATTTCTTTTGCTTCAAAATATTATATTTTGCTTTTCATATTATTTGAGTGAGACCTGAATCGAATCTATGAAACGATCCTGTAACTTTATTTACTCATAATCAAACCTCAATGTTACGTGGTTAAGAAATAAATTTAACTAATTATTAAATATATATCTAACTTTTTATGTGACTTTGATATTACTCCTGATGATAATAATAATATAATACTATTAACGTAAGACAAGAACCAAGAATAATTACATTAAATATAAATAAAAGGACATAGAAGAAAACTATCTATTCATTTCAAAAAGGGTAAGAGACAGAAATATTCTTACTTTAATATTTATCTTTCAAGACTTTTTATAAAATTAATAGTCCTTCTTTAGCTATAACTTATTCGGTTCATAACCATAGCCTACTAAGCTTCGGTTAAATAATAATTCTTTATAAATACTACATGACTTTAATGAGTTTCAGTATTTTTCATAATTAAAGAGTATCAGTCAATAAAGGATACTAAGTCCTAAGATCCAAAAGGAAAGGAAGCAACAACAGGAAATTATTTTATTAGATTTTACTTTTGTTTTGCCTTCAGCTGACTGATACCTTAATATATATCTCTGTGCTATCTAGATTCATCAAGTTAACCACTTGAGGATCAAGATACGTAACAATATATATATATATATATAACTCTTCTGTTACGTATCTTGATCCTCAAGTGGTTAACTTGATGAATCTAGATAGCACAGAGATATATATTAAGGTATCAGTCAGCTGAAGGCAAAACAAAAGTAAAATCTAATAAAATTATTTCCTGTTGTTGCTTCCTTTCCTTTTGGATCTTAGGACTTGGTATCCTTTATTGACTGATACTCTTTAATTATGAAAAATACTGAAACTAATTAAAGTCATGTAGTATTTATAAAGAATTATTATTTAACCGAAGCTTAGTAGGCTTAGTAGAACCGAAGAAGTTATATCTAAAGAAGGACTATTAATTCTATAAACAGTCTTGAAAGATAAATATTAAATTAAGAATATTTCTGTCTCTTACCCTATTTGAAATGAATAGATAGTTTTTTGATGTCCTTTTAATTATATTTAATGTAATTACTCTTGGTTCTTGTCTTACGTTAATAGTATTATATTATTATTATCATCAGGATTTATATCAAAGTCACATAAAAAGTTAGATATATATTTAATAATTAGTTAAATGTATTTCTTAACCACGTAACATTGAGGTTTGATTATGAGTAAATTAAGTTACAGGATCGCTTCATAGATTCGATTCAGGTCTCACTCAAATAATATGAAAAGCAAAATAATATTTTGAAGCTAAAAGAATTTTCTTCAGCTTAGGAAATCACTAGAAGTAATATTAACACAGCCATGTTAGTCTAAGGCGATATTACTAATATGAGACAATAGCATCACCGTACTAAGCACCGTTAAGCAATGTAAGCTTAATTAAAGGAAAATGAAAGAACTTGTAAGTATTAATATAAAACAATAGTATTACTTTCATCATAACCCAATTACTTAAAGAGTTGCTTTAGTCCACAAGTTAGTCAACTAAATTAGTTAACCCGTGGAGCCCCGGCTAGTTTTGTAATGTTTGCGCACCAGAACCCGGCCGGTTTTCAAAAAATTGTTTTATTCCAGAAACAATAGCGAATGGGTTAGGAATGAAGGAAAAACCACGAAAAACCGCTCAAAAAGCTTAAAAAATGGTCCTACAGAGCCCCCGAAAATGGATTTTACAAGAGTAAAAAATTTAAGGCAATTATCCCCAAAAAATAGGTTATTGCGCGCTCGCGCGCACGCACGTGGACTTTGAGAGTTTTCAACCATCGGCACGGTTGCGTGGGATACGTACACAGTTCCCATACAAATCTGAGCCCTCTTGAGTGGCTACACCTGAGGTTACGGTCGGCGCAATTAAGGTGACGCGCCAGGCGCGTCTCTGGGGCTGTGCGTTACATACATCGCCGACGGGTCAGGCGCGTCGCTGGGGCTATACGGGTTAAGTACATAATAATAGCGTTAACGTTAATTCCCAATCACATATCTCACTAACCAACATAACGTAAGTGTTTACACCTACACTTAACACACACTTATATAATCTGACTGACAGTCACAATCCCATTATAATACTTCACCCGGTCTTCCTCCAGCTGCAAGTTCACCTTCCCCAACTCCAAATGAGACTGATTTGAATGCCCACAACTCGGGTCTTATATACTAAACAATGATGGTGTAGGAACGAATCAGGAGGCGAGTGATGGTGCGCGCCCCTATCATAGCTCCTCGAGTTGCATAGCAGGTGCCTGGTCCAATCACAGCTCCTGGCGTCGATCATACATCATAGCGTCGGGTCATCGAAGTAATTTGCAGGGTCCCCTATGACGCACGCAGGTGTGAAGGCTTGTTTGCTGGTATGCTGGCGAGCTGGTTTCCCACTCGCTAGTTTGCTTCGCCGCTTGGGTAGTTTGACTCCTTCAACTCTAATTCTAACTCTTAAATTAACATACAGGGCTCCGTATGACAGAATATATATATATATATATATATATATATATATATATATATATATACTGTACACATAATATATCATTATAGTGGTCATATATGTAGTGTTTAGATAAATGTAGAGTATCTTAGATGTTGACAGTTTTCTTGTGGTAAAACATTGCCATAGGAATGAAGTGAACGCCTCATTATCTCAAAACCTATTATCTCAAAGCCTAATGGAGAAGGGGGTCCAGAAAATTAAAACCTATTATTTGTTGGATTTTTTTTTCCGTTTCCATAATACATGTACGTACAGTCGCCCTAATAAGTGATGTCTCGGCACCAATTTAAATGAGCGAGCCAAACATAATGACATGTGAGACTTGACTTATTTGCGCCAATGTACCTGTATGGTGACTTATGAACATTCGTGGACCCCCTATATTTTGATTATTGGCAGGAACTTGCTTGTCAATAAACAGTATATACTGTTTTTGTTGAGTTTTGTTATACTGTTTATACTGTTTTGTAGTTGGTGTTAACAAAATGACATTAACCCCTTCTGTACCGGAGACGTCTTTTGTATTCGATTTGAGCTACATTTAGACGATTTTATGAAGCTTACGAAGGATGTATGGTAGTATAAATTATTAATTAATTTAGTCTACAGCCTTTCAATGGGTAGACGTCCTACCTAAGCTGAACAAAACCGTCCAATAGTTGGCAGAATATAATGAAAAGTACATGACCGGTACAGAAGGGGTTAATACATTAGTTTGATAGATATACTTCCATAATTATATATAGGTGAGGTCCAGGAATGTTTATGAGTTACTGTACGGTATACCCTGTTCCCGACCCCATCCTCACATAACTCATAAATAGGGGAGGTCCAGGAATGTTTATGAGTTACTGTTCGGTATACCCTGTTCCCGACCCTAACCTCACATAACTCATAAATAGGTGAGGTTCAGGAATGTTTATGAGTTACTGTTCGGTATACCCTGTTCCCGACCCTAACCTCACATAACTCATAAATAGGTGAGGTTCAGGAATGTTTATGAGTTACTGTTCGGTATACCCTGTTCCCGACCCTAACCTCACATAACTCATAAATAGGTGAGGTTCAGGAATGTTTATGAGTTACTGTTCGGTATACCCTGTTCCCGACCCCAACCTCACATAACTCATAAATAGGTGAGGTCCAGGAATGTTTATGAGTTACTGTACGGTATACCCTGTTCCCGACCCCAACCTCACATAACTCATAAATAGGTGAGGTCCAGGAATGTTTATGAGTTACTGTACGGTATGCCCTGTTCCCGACCCCAACCTCACATAACTCATAAAGGACTAGAGTAATCCAGATAATATTTATACCATTTAGGGAGAGTCAGCCAGCGAGGAGATTTGAAAATCCCCATTACTCATAAAGGACTAGAATAATCCAGCTAATATTTCTACTATTTGGGGACAGTCAGCCAGGGAGGAGGTGTGAAAATCTATAGCCCATTTGCTCTAGTCCTTTTTAAGATACATTGGTTATGGACTCTATCCTCTGTAGCTCAATAAGGGCTAGAGCAAATGGGCTTTAAATTTGAACACATATTCCCTGGCTGACCCCTCCTAAATGGTATAAATATTAGCTTGGGTACTCTATAGTCCATTCATTATAGGTAGGCTAGAATCGTTACCTCTTTCCTCTGTAACTCAAAAAAGGGCTAAAACAAACGGGCTATACATATATATATATATATATATATATATATGAACACATATTTCCTGGCTGACCCTTCCTAAATTATATACATATTAGCACGATTACTGTAGACGTTTGTGTTTTTTTTTTTTTTTTTTTCTATATTCCAACTACTCCCTCTGGGCATAGGCTGATAGCCTTTACACTCTACCGCTGAACACGGTGAGGCCCATGAAGTCTTGCTCCAGTCTAGGGAGTGAGACATACGAAGCGTCACGGCTCGAAGCAACTCCATTTCTGAAGCTGCTCTGCCTCTGTGCTTCACAGTCTCATCCCCCAGGCTCAGACCCTCACTCAGAACGCCACCTATTTAGCAATTAACTCACTAGGCATTGCCCCCCTGTAGTATATTTTGGTAATATGGGAATATTCATACAATGCTATTTAATCAGGGAACAATGAGGGTATTTTTGTTGGCATTTCGGTGTGCTGTGGTAATGCACTGATACTAGGTACAGCACAAATTCCATCCCAATAATATCTTCCCATTGACATATTGGGATTCGAACCCGGATCCATTGGATTACCAGTCCAGTGGCAAGACCACTCCGCCACTGTCACCTGTTTTTTAGTATCTTTCTCTCCTTTTTCCTCTTTCACTGGCTTGTATCCATTCGGCCTTATTCAGCCAATTGTTTTAAGACGTTTATGCCCATCCAAGTGTCGATTTATACTTGGCGAGCGATAGCGAGCCAGCATTGGTATGGAGAGATCCGGCTTTGCTGGAGAAATTTTTCTATCGAAAAATTTACAAATTTAGCTTGCTGTAAAAACATTATATATATATATATATATATATATATATATATGTATATACTGGCACGCTCCCGCTCGCCAGGAAAATATTGATACCTGGATGGGGATAAACATCTTAAAACAGAAGGCTGAATGGGTTCGAATGGATACAAGCTAAATAGAGAGGGAGAGAAAGAAAAAAAAGTGAAGTCGGCCCCCTTAAAGAGGTTAGGGTTAGTGATTATTTGGAACAGAGTATAGGTTTTTTTTTTTTTTTTTTTTTTTTTTTTTTTTTTTAAGAGACAATGAACGGAGGAAGGAAAAACGCAGATAAAACAAAAAGGTCCATGTGCCTAAAGGCATCCTCCATTCATAAAATGTTTGTAACAACTGGATTTAAACATTTGTAGATTGTAAGTTTGTGGAAAGCAATTCGAGGGAAGTGAATTCCAAAGAGTAGTAGCTCTGGGGATAAATGAATTCTGATAAGCAGAAGCTCTGCATTGTGGAGGAGAAAGTGTAAATTCCTGGGCGCTCCCAGCTGCCCCAGCTCCACGGGGAAAGATGTGGAGAGGCGGCACAATTGAAGCAAGTTCCTCGGAACAATTGCTGTGAAAATATCTGTAGAACAATGCAAGGGATGCAGCGCCTCTTCGTATGGACAATGTAGGAAGGTCCTGTGTGATTGCAGGGTTATTGATTAATCTAATAGCTCTACTTTGAATCTTGTCCAACTGCCTCAATGCAACCACTCCACTTCCACCCCACAGAGGTGAACAGTAATCCATCTGAGAACGCACATGACTCTTATATATCACGGCCAACTGCTCGTCAGTGAAGAATTCTCGAACTCTGTACAGGAGTCCCAGTTGTTTAGAGGCATTCTTAGCAATGCTTCTAACATAATGTGTCCAGCTCAAGTTAGTAGTTAATGTTACACCGAGAATGTCAATACTAGGGGAAGTTGGAGTATTTACATCATTAAAAAAAAATATGGGAGTCAGTGAGATTCTGTCGGTTATAAAATTGAATGTATTTGGTTTTCTGTGCATTAAAGGAAACTAGATTCTTTTGTCCCCATCCATTAATTCTAGAAAGGTCCTGGTTCAAAGAAATTGCAGTGTTTATTTTTGAATTTATAAGATCGGGTTGGGTGAAAGAATTGGTAAATGTGAAGGAACTGTGGAGTGTTGAGTCATCTGCGTAGGAATGCATTGGATTATGAGTGGTAGATATGAGATCATTGATATGAATGAGGAACAGAATTGGGGCCAAAACTGATCCCTGGGAAACACCAGCATTTATTGAGTGAAATTGAGAATAAAGGCCATCTACCATTACACAAATTTTTCTGTTATGAAGATAAGAAGAAATTAGTGGAACTAATGATGCAAGGCCGTAGTGTGACATCTTCGACAATAAGGATTGATGCCAGACTCTATCAAATGCCTTTGATATATCCAGTGCTATTGTATGTGTTTCACCATGTTGGTCTATAGCTTGGTTGATTTGATGCGTAAGAAGGCAAAGCATGTCTGCAGTTGATCGACATCGTCTAAAACCATATTGCCTAACACTGATTAATTTATTATTCTCAAGATGCTTAATTATGTTATGTGATTATTTAATATAATTTCAAAGACTTTACCAAGAGTGGAAGTTATAGCTATTGGTCTGTAGTTTGATGAATCTGAAGAGGCACCTTTTTTAGGAACTGGATGGATGTTTGCTTCTTTCCAGGGTACTGGGAAGCATGAGGTATGAGTACACAGACGGACAAAAATTGCCAATACAGGAGCGAGCACCAAGGAGCAATTCTTAAGTACTATTGGAGGAACTTCATCCGGACCAGGAGCCCTATCTACTGAGAGACTCTGCAAAATAGTTTTGGAACAGGGTATAGTTTATTTGGAACACGGTATAGTCTATTTGGAACACGGTATAGTCTATTTGGAACACGGTATAGTCTATTTGGAACACGGTATAGTCTATTTGGAACACGGTATAGTCTATTTGGAACAGGGTATAGTTTATTTGGAACAGGGTATAGTTTATTTGGAACAGGGTATAGTTTATTTGGAACAGGGTATAGTTTATTTGGAACAGGGAATAGTTTATTTGGAACAGGGTATAGTTTATTTGGAACATGGAATAGTTTATTTGGAACAGGGTATAGTTTATTTGGAACAGGGAATAGTTTATTTGGAACAGGGTATAGTTTATTTGGAACAGGGTATAGTTTTGTCTTGCCTTCAATTGTTGGGAGTCAAACAATCTGTTCCAGGGATAAACAAATCAACGACAAATAGAAAACAACAAAATAATGAACACAAAAGTAATGTCCACCCCTTTTCCCGTTCTATTTTAAGACGTTTGCCCCATTAGATTGGTGATTTTAAGACCATTTGCCTAATTTCTTTGCCACTATGAAGAAGTTTTGTGCCATTTTGGTGTTGATTTTCATCCTGGCAAGCGCTAGCAAGCCTATAATTTGGGAGGACCCGTTCATCGGCCGGGACAATTTTCTAATGAAAAGTGTACAAATTTGTCTTGAAGGAAGTAACTTGGGGATGTTTGTCTTGAAGGAAGTAACTTGGGGATGTTTGTCTTGAAGGAGGTAACTTGGGGATGTTTGTTTTGAAGGAAGTAACTTGGGGATGTTTGTCTTGAAGGAGGTAACTTGGGGATGTTTGTTTTGAAGGAAGTAACTTGGGGATGTTTGTCTTGAAGGAGGTAACTTGGGGATGTTTGTGTTGAAGGAAGTAACTTGGGGATGTTTGTCTTGAAGGAAGTAACTTGAGGATGTTTGTCTTTAAGGAAGTAACTTGGGGATGTTTGTCTTGAAGGAGGTAACTTGGGGATGTTTGTTTTTAACTTGATAGAGGTCTAGGGAGGACACTAAAGATCAACAATTACAATTAATTAATAAATAAAGTCAGAAGACTACCTTAATTGCAGCTACATTTAGACGATTTTATGAAGCTTAGGAAAACTCTGTGATGGATAAGATGATTAACTGAGTTAGCCTTAGTTAATCATCTTAGCTATCACATAACTGAGATTGCCTCCTGGACATGAGAGGCACTCAACTCCTGGATGTAGCCTTCACAAACCAACACCATCCATTACACTACATGGCAGCACACCCACAGACACCAAAGAATATCAAAACAACACCCAGCACACGGTATCACACACAAATACTGTCATCTCTCCCTACCTGCCCACCCAAACCAGCTTCCAGAAGCACATCCATATTCATATAACTCGCCGTTCCATCCAGTCAATCATAGACAACACACAGCTGCAGGCACGACCTCCCGAAATCCATCCTTCTGAATCCTCCCTTCCTCGTGAGGACAGAGTCCACCTGGTTAGACTGAGATGTGGGCACCATCCAGCTCTTCTGAGCTATCAGAAGAGACTGGATGACTCCGTCGGTGACGCCTGTCCAGGATGTACAACAGCATCCGGTATTATTAAACACATCATAGAAGACTGCATTCCACACAATCACTTACGCCAACAACATAATCTACACTCCTTGAGAGCCCTGTGGGAAAGCCCGATCTCGGCCATGGCCTTCCTTAGGGACTCGGGGCTGTTCGGCCAGGCAACAACAACAACAAATGAGATAGCCTGTAGACTTTTAATTGGTAGATGTCCTTTCTAAGTTAAATATAATCGTCCATTATTTGCCAGGATATGATGAAAAGGATGTCACCGATACTGAATGGGTTAACACTTTAACATTGTAAGATAAGCCAGCCAATTCATATGAGGAGTTACAATTAGTACAAAATATATGCTGTATATATATATATATTTAGTAGCAGTCTCTACGTTTCCAAACGTAGGGCTTAAGATCTCAGCCGCTACCACAGTGGGCCGAATTATTGGTACTAACGCGAAGTACTAACAATCTCTAGAGTTGCACCCCAATTCACTACTATGCACGTTGTACACACTATAGACGTCTAAAGAAGGAAAATAAATTAGGATAGCGAAGGAGAGAAAAAAGTTAGAGTTTCCCATTTAATCTAGCTGCTCTCCTCTTAGCCATGCTCCATTTTCTATGAGCTTGCACCAGTACATATAACAGTATCAGTCTCTTCGCGTACACCGACCATGACACACGCCTTTTTTGTCTGTGCCTGTTTTTGCCTGCTCCTTCGCTTCAACTAAGTGAGTGTGAGCCTTTTCAGGCTGTTGAGGTTTTAGAAGGATGCTTCAGTGATGTAGGCAGCACTTTTTCCGATTTATGGCGTGTTTTTAGGTGTGCGCGCATTGCTGGAGACATGTTGAATAATAGTATTTCCTTAGAGGGCGGTTGGTCCTCAGCACTGCATAACGGTCGTTGAGTGCACTATTCTACCCTCGCTTTTCGGGGTTTTATTCACTTTTTCGTAACCCTTAATGTAAATTGGGGAGGGATGTGTGCTTTCCGTGTGATGCATTGTGTTTCTTTTCCCTTTTTCGTGTGTTTTGTTTATTTGTTTTTCGTATGACTACGTGTCAAAGTTTTACAAGACTTGAGCATGAATTTTTTCCGGATTCTGCTTTTGTGAGAGCATAGGGCATACAGCCTTTATTCTCTTTCAAACATGCTGCTTTGGTCTCCACTTGACCTATAAGCCCTTCTCACTTGTTTTTCAACATGTCCATAGTAGGTGGTCTAGTAATTTGTCGCCTGGTTCACACTCTTGTCAGTTCCTTTTCGTTTCCCTGGGCCTACTTGACTCGCGGATACATGGTTCTGGTAACAGTGTCAGTCGCTCGCTTACCCTAACTTTTATTTTGCTTCCTTTAACGTAATTGTGGGGTTTCTTTCGGGCAGTGTTTAACTTTGTTACTAGGTTCTTTCACTCAGGGATTGACGCTGCCCTAGTGTTTTATCTTTTTGTGTGTATTGTATAACTAGGCTAGGCCAGTTTTTTACCTTGAGCTGACCACAGTCAGATTGGCCCATACAGGTCCTTTCCTTCTCTTTCCTCTTGTCTATACTGACTTGGTGGTTTAGGTCTTATACGTTCTTGTTAAAATTCTCGCCTTTATGTATTGTGTAACTAAGCTAATCGTTTTTTTGCCTTGAGCTGAGCGCAGTCGGGTTGGTCCATACAGGACCTTTCCTTCTTTCTCCTCTTGTCTCAACTGACTTGGAGGTCTCAGTCTTGTCAAATTTCTCGCTGTTCTTACAATTTTACACTGTTTCTGTTCTTCCCCTACCTGTGTTTACTTGATCATAGAGGGGGGGGGGGGGGGGAATGTCTGGAAACTGTGTAAGGGATCACTGGGAGGCTAGGCCTGGACAAGTTGACTCGACATTCATGTCTACACACGTTTTTCGCCACACAGGCGGTGGTCTTCAAGTGGCCTCTGCTCCTTCTTCTTTTCTAGAATTCCGCTCTACAAGCAGATTTTCTACTTTTGATGTACCCTATGCCCTGTATCTGTATCAGAGAATCGGCCACATAGCCTTTTTCCTTGGTTCTTGATATTGTTGGTGCCCTGTCAAGTTTGAATGTATGTACAATCCTGGAAATGGCTGCTTTGCTTTCCTCTGTGTGTCCTTCTGTGCCTAGTTTCCGCCCTACCGGCGGCCTTCTAGCATACTAGGTAGACTCACAGGTATGTACAATCCTGGAAATGGCTGCTTGGCTGATTTTCCTATCCTCTGTGCCTAGTTTCCGCCCAACAGGCGGCCTTCTATTATATTAGATGGACTCAGGGATTTGTTGAAAAGTTCCAGGACTCTGCTCACTTGGATAGTTTCCTGTGTGCCTTGGTTACCCCTCCTATTTATACCAATAGGGTGTTGTTGGGAAGCTCACACGTGACATTTTTACTGACAGGGTGGTTAGGCCTTGACTCCACGTTGTGCTTACACACGTTTTCCGCCAAACAGGTGGGGTGTCCTCTGCCTCTTCCTCTATCTCTAAAAATCCGCCCCACAGGTGGATTTTCTACTCTTGGATGTACCCTGTGACCTGTATCTGTAACCAGGAATCGGCCACATAGCTTTTTCCTCTGGTTATTTATGCCCTTTGCATTCTTCTGCACCCAGGGAAAGGCTGCTAGGCTGGGTTTCCCCCATGATAATATCTTCTGTGAGCTTGCTACCAAATCAGTTAAACTGTATCAAAATAGCTAATATTATTATGTTCCTTCCAACAACCAACTATACTCCTAAAATCGATTAATGAAATTACTCAGATAAGCCAATTACATACCAAAGGGACTAGTCATTGGTGAGCTTGAAGTATATGCAGAAGAATTATCTGTACCTACAGATACTTACCCCCAATATAATAACCCCCTTCCTGATATTTCTTCCACTCTTACTACTTGTCAACAAACTGATCTCAGAAACTTACTGATCTCATATCAAGACATATTCGCTACCTCCAGCCGAGACATGGGGAAAACCGACATGCTTCATCATCCTATACATACTGTAGGACGTTCCATAAAGCAACCAATCCGTCAGAAAACCCGATTCAGAGGCAAGAAGAAGAGAAACAGGTACAAGATATGCTTGCCACAGGAGTAGTCAAAACCTCTACCAGCCCTTGGTCTTATCCGGTAGTACTCGTCCGGAAGAAAGATGGATCAACCGCCTTTTGTATTGACTACCGGCAACTGAATGACGTCACCATCAAAAACGCTACACCAGTCCCCAGAGTTGTTGATTCATTTGACTCCCTGCTTGGAGCAAAATGGTTCACTACCTTAGATCTTCAAGCAGGATGTTGGCAAGTTCAAGTATTACCAGAACATCAACAGAAGACAGCTTTCTCCACCAGCCAAGGCAGATTATATAAGTTTACTGTATTGCCTTTCGGTCTATGTAATGGCCCTGCCACATTCTCCAGGTTAATGGAATCTGTTCTACAAGGATTAACCTGGGAAACATGCCTGGCATATTTAGACAACATTATTGTATTCGGGAAAACTTGGGCAGAACATTTACAAAGGTTAAAACAAGTACTCCAGAGAATCAGGGATGCCAAACTCAAACCATCAAAATGTAGGCCTACCCTAGCTAAAAATAAAGTAAACTTTCTAGGACACATGGTATCAAAGCAGGGTATTTCACCAGATCCTAGTAAACTAGAAGCTATAAGCAAAATCACTCCTCCCACTAATGTAAAAGGAGTAAGAGCTTTCCTTGGGTTGGCATCCTATTATCGTAGATTTGTCAAGAATTTTGCTACTATTGCCAAACCACTACATGATCTAACAAGAAAAGACGAACCATTCCAGTGGACAGATCAACGCATCCAAGCATTTCACAGTCTGAAAGAGAAATTAGTGGCATCTCCGGTAGTGTCATTTCCAGATTACACCCGTCCTTTCAGACTATATACAGACGTCTCACAGTTCGGAATAGGTGCCATTCTTGGACAAACTAGAGATGGCAAAGAACATATCATAGCCTGTGCCAGCCGCACTCTGAATCTGGCTGAAGTCAACTATCCAGTGACTAAAAGAGAATGCCTAGGTATGATATGGGCCCTACAGTACTTCAAGGCTTACTTGGCCGGTGTCATGGTCACCATAATCACGGACCACCACGCCCTTCAATGGCTCCGTAAATCTGACACCAAACATGCATTAACTGTCAGATGGCGGGAATCATTAGAGGAATTTGACATTGACATTGTTTATAGGCCAGGAAAACTCCATACCAATGCTGACGCCCTATCAAGACTTCCCCTCAATTCTGCAGACATCAAGTAGAGAATCAACCCATATTAGCCATTCATCATGGAAATTCGTTGGATGATGATCAACAAGACATTCTTCGATGTTTTCAAAGGAAGGATAAACCAGACTGGATGCCAAGCAAAGTATTCTCTCAACTGACCAGACACAATTTACAATTTATTTACTATCGATGGAAAATTTGTCATCACACCTCAAGCAGCACTATCCACCATGCAATCTATTCATATGCATAATGGCATCCACCTAGCACAAAGAAAGCTAATTACTACGTTTCAACAAGTGTATTGGACCCCTTCAATACCCTTCATCCTATATAATTGCGAAACGAGTAACAGAAGCTTGCCGATCTTGTGCGTTGGGTAAAGATAGAACCCGCACAGCAGGACCTGCTGGCAAGCTAGTAGCCTCCAAACCATGGCAATTACTTGCAGTAGACGTCATGGGACCAATGGAAGGAAATCAAGAGTTTAAATACATCATAACATTTGTTGATACCTATTCCAAATATGCAACTGCCTGCCCTGCAAAAAGAACAATCAGCCATAGCAGTAGCAGAAGCCCTCATTCAACATGTCTTTCCATCTTTCGGATTACCTGAAGCCATTCATTCGGATAATGCCCCCAAATTCAGCAGTTACATTTGTTCTCAATTATCCCCAATGTGTGGCTTTAAAACCAGCCATTCATCCCCATACTGGCCTCAAGGCAACTCCATCTATGAAAGAAGCCATAGGACTATTGCAAACCAAATCAGAACACGGTTGCAACAAATGAACACCAAGGATTGGCCCAGTCAAGTCAAAATAGTCCAATGGGGAATAAATACCTGCCCCAGAGAAGGCGGAATATCACCCAACGAACGCGTGTTTGGAGTTCCACCATTGCTCCTACCTCTGCGAAATCTAGCTGCCCCATATGAGCCCTCCTCCAACTTCGATCAATCACTAGTGCACCTGAAAAACCGCCTCCGTCAACTCCAGTATGTTCAATATCTTCAACCAGATGAAACTACCAAAGCCAGTCCACACCGTGTCGGTGATCTCGTGATGGTTGCTCAATTACCTGTGCAGTCTAAACTCAAACCTAGGTTTAAAGGTTCTGACATACGGAGCCCTGTATGTTTATTTAAGAGTTAGAATTAAGAGTTGAAGGAGTGCCAAACTACCCAGGCGGCAAAGCAGACCAGCGAGCGAACCAGCGAGTGGGAAACCAGCTCATCCGCATACCAGCAAACAAGCTTTCACACCTGTGTGCATCATAGGGGACCCTGCAAACTACTTCGATGACCCGACGCTATGACGGATGATCGACGCCAGGAGACTCCATTGGACCACGCACCTCTTACGCAACTGGAGGAGCTGTGATTGGGGCGCGCACCATCCGCCACCTCCTGATTCGTTCCTACACATTCATTGCATAGTATATAAGACCCGAGTAGTGGGCATTCAAATCAGTCTCATTTGGAGTTGGGAAGGTGAACTTGCAGCTGGAGGAAGACGCGGTGAAGTATTATAATGGGATTGTGACTGTCAGTCAGATTATATAAGTGTGTGTTAAGTGTGTTTGGTGTAAACACTTACGTTATGTTGGTTAGTGAGATATGCGATTGGGAATTAACGTTAACGCTACTATTATGTACTTGACTATTTTAGTTGACTGACTTGTGGACTAAAGCAACTCTTCAAGTAATTGGGTTATGATAACAGTAATACTATTGTTCTATTTTAAGACTTACGAGTTCTTTCATTGTCTTTTAATTAAGCTTACATTGCTTAACCCGGGAGCTGCAGGAAGACTCTTAAGAGTTCCCCCGGCGGACTGCGGGAAGACTCTTAAGAGCGAGGCTTTTGAACGCGTGCCAAAACCCCGTGTTTTTAGGCAGGCGGCTAAAAATTGGTGTGGGTATAGTACTACATGTCAACTCTCGACACCACCCCGCCACACGCTCACGCCGCACTCGTGCAAGCACCACCGCGCCAGTAACCAAGCACTAGTCATGGAGCCCACACGTCCCTCACGCTCGTTCCCTGATGACACAACCAGCCCTCCTTCTGGTGGTGTCAGCCACCGTGGAAGGCAGAGGGTGGCTGCTAAAGACCCTAGCTACCAGTACGACACGCCCTACAGCTCGGAGGACGAAACACCAGCACCTAAAGCACGAAAAACACGTGCAAGCACGGCAAAGGTACAGAGACCATTGGTGTTTCGGGACACTGCCACCACGACCCAGGCCCCTGCAACAACCACTACCACCACCACTGCCATCACTGCCACCCCTGCCACCAGTACCAGCGACGCAGGAGGCCGCCCTAGGGCTGCAGAACCTGCGGGGGCAGGCAAAATCAAAGGCACGGGCGTAGGGAAGAGAACCCGTATGCCTGCCACAGTGACCCTACCACCACCACCACCACCAGCCGCCCCTGGCCCGGCTGGCCCTGCTGCCCCTGCCACCCCTGCTGCCCCTGCCCAAGGAAAAGGGAAGGGGAAGGGGAAGGGGAAAGGGAGAGGGAAAGCGACTGCTGGCCCTGCCGGCCCTGCTGTCCCTGCTGCCCCTGCTGCCCCTGCCGCCCCTGCCCAAGGAACAGGGAAAGAGAAAGGGAAAGGGGCGACAGGCACCACCATCATCTTGCCTGCCTCCTGGGCCACAAGACCACGCACCACTGCCGCCCCTGCGGACGCCGCCCCTGACGGGCCTTCTGTCCCTGTCCATAAGATTCCCGTACGTGCTACACTGACCCGAAAAACTCTGACACCATCCAAATATGCCGCCCTGCTGTTTGATGGTGATTCGCAGGGCATTGGCAGCCCGGGTTTCGACGACGACGCCATAGCACGGGACCAAGGATGGGGGGATTTGGGAGTGGACAGTGGCATTGAGTCCGACGTCGGTGACGAGAATGAGGAAGGGCGTCTGTCAAGTGAAGAGGAGGGTGATGATGATGCTGTGTTGTATCGCGACCATGGAAGCGATATTTCAGACGCAGAAGCAGACGCAGACGACATTTCGATCCCTGGCATGCCTTCGTTCGAGTGGTTTGACGGGGTCAATTTTGTACCTGACGTGCCCAAGTTCAATCCTGGGACGTCAGGTACAACTGACGACTGGCCCTGTGATGAGCACGCAAACGAAAGCGACTTCTTCCTCGCTTTTTTCGATTTTGAGGTAATGACTTACATCGTTGCCCAAACAAACGCCTACTACAGGTGGGTGATTGGCAGATTGGACGTCATTTCTCCAAAAGCGAGAATACGAGGCTGGGTGGATACGACTGTGGAAGAATTCATTACGTTCTTTGCCTTGTTGTTCCTCATGCCTCTTTGCAAGAAGCATGTGTTGCATCACTACTGGAAGCACGACCCTCTCATCGCCACCCCAACTTTCAATAAGTTCATGACTCGTGACAGATTTTTGTTGCTGCTAAGATTTATGCACTTTGCAGACAACGAAAATCCTAACAGGATTGACAGGATATGGAAAGTTCGGGATGTGTTCACCATGTTGTTGGAGAGGTATAGGAAATACTTTTACCCCTTCCTCAATTTGGTGATTGATGAGTCGCTCGTGCTCTTCAAAGGACGTCTTGTTTTCAAGCAGTATATCCCCTTGAAAAGGCATAGGTTCGGAATCAAGCTCTTCGTTTTGTGTGACTGTGAAACTGGAATAGTGCTTGACATGATCGTGTATACAGGCACTGACATTGACGTACCGAAAGCCGCTGCCGGTGACC
Organism: Paralithodes platypus; assembly: GCA_032716605.1. Lineage (NCBI taxonomy): Eukaryota > Metazoa > Arthropoda > Malacostraca > Decapoda > Lithodidae > Paralithodes > Paralithodes platypus. The sequence continues at coordinate 643,226 of CM064559.1, forward strand.
CCATGGGCATGTCAGGTGCCATCGTCAGGAAAATGTTGGCACCTTACCTGGGCAAAGGCCACATCATCTACACTGACAACTGGTATACTTCTCCTGCTCTCTGCCAGTTTCTTCATGACAACCAAACGGGGTCATGTGGGACTGTCAGAAAGACAAGAAAGTTTATGCCTAAGTTCACCGGTAATGTCTTTCCTCTTACAGATGCCTCCTCCAGTGACACACCTTCTGAAGACGACCTGGCCCAGAAACACCGCGAGAGGCATGTCCGAAGAAGGCGACGAAAGGGGCAGAAATACAAGCAGCTAGAAAAGTCCGGGAAAGTGATAGCCCTGAAGTGGAAGGACAAACGAGACGTCCACCTGCTTTCCACAGTCTAAACAGGTGCCCAGATGGACTCTGGTAAAATCCACTACAAAACCAGGAAGACCATCTACAAGCCCGACATGGTAGTGGACTATACCAAGAACATGCGCCTGGTGGACAAGTCTTACTCTCAGCTGTCAGGCGTTGAGTGTCTGAGGAAGACTGTGAAGTGGTATCACAAGCTCTTCCTCCACCAAGTTGACATCATGATGCTCAACGCCTACAACTTGTGGTTGGTGAAGAGGGAGATGTCCCCAAACCAGAAGCTGAAATTCCGGGAGTTCGTGTATAACGTGGCATACCAACTCCTGGAGAAGCATGGTACCACCACTCACAGACGTACGGCATGGCGTGGGGATCACGTTCCTGACAGAATCCAGCTGGGTGTCGAAAGACACTACCCAACCATCACCGAGCTGATTGGCACTCATCACAGGCAGGTGCAGTGCCACGTCTGCAGCTCCAGTGTGAGTAAACCCCACGTCACCAAAAGAGTCACCTCAATGTGCGCGGAGTGCAAAGTTGCACTCTGCTTGGGTGACTGCTTCAGGGACTACCACACCTTCAAGAACTACTGAGTGTCGCCCCCTGCCCTGCCCTGCCCTGGACTCGCCCCGTGCCCTGCCCTGGACTCGCCCCCTGCCCTGCCCTGCCCTGCCCTGGACTCGCGCCCTACCTTACCTGACCTGACCTAATTGATCACGCTACCTCATAATGAAACATCTATATTATATAATGTATAAGTTCCCAAGATGTCCCTGTGATATAGCTTTTACATTATATAATTATATGTTTCATTATTTAGTTTATAAGTTTCAAAGAATTACATGTAATATGCCTTCTTTTTTTAGTATATCAATATATATGTTTGTTATAGCCTAAATAATTTATAAATATTTTCTTACCTCAAATGAATTGTACAAAAATAAATATATTTCAATGAATCCTGTGAAACCTACTAAGATAATAAAATAAAACAATAAAAAAACAAAAAAAAACAAGGTCATGTCATTGTATTCTTACAATATGATATATTCTATGAATATTTCATATTGTTTGAATACAATGGCATGATCTTGTAAAAAAAAAGATTTATCAAAAAATTTCTAAACAGTATAAAACCTTCCCCATAACCCCCTCCTGGATTCGATCCCACTACCCTACCACACTTTGAGTTTTCCAGTCCGCGACCTTACCAACCATGCCACAGGAGCTCATACCAAATGTCACTCAAAACTTTGTGTCTACAATCGAAATAACAATATACAAAAAAAAATGAATAATCCCACCAATTTACGTTTGTAAATTGATGGGATTATCAATTATATCATAAAAGTTTGTCTCTGTCAAAAATTAGTAATTATATAACTTTATTCTGTCAAAAATTGCCCAAACACTCAGCAAAATTGCCCCTCTCAGTGTGACTCCCCTCATTATCACATGGTCAAGCGGTCACGGGGTGACCCTTGCCGCTCCTTGCTGCTCCAGCCACAGCAGCTCTGTCTGGGAACAAAATTTGTATAAATACAATAATGTATAAAATACTCTTCACCAATACATTAATTTGTATTGTATAATATTGTAAATAAAAATGAATAATAACTGTGTGGGTGTCGAAATTTGCTCAACCAGCTTTCTTATGTCTCGCCTACGCGCGTATATTGGATTATACATAGTCATGACTGTCATACAAATACTTGCAGTAGGTCTCGAATATACATTTAGATTGCATATTACTTGGAAATAAATAAATATAAGTTTCTCTGGTGGCAATCTACCCTTTCGCAGGTGTAAGGAGACACCAGTCTATATTTAGCTCTCTATCAAAAAAGGCAATCTGCCTATGTTTACCGACCACCCTCGTTGCTGGTCTATAATATAGTACTTTATTTACAGTCAATGGCCTACATGTTTCTGTGGTATTTCACATGTGTCTAAAATGCAATGTCTGCTTGCATAAAAATGCAATTCTGAAGTCCATTTATACGTACGACATACGCATGTCTCACTTTCTCTCTCTCTCCATTCCTGACTCATGTTATTGTAGACCTCTTGGTGACAACGAACACCAGACACCTGCTAGACATAAGGTTCAAAATCCCAAGACATCCATACGCCTGGCGCGCCTCCACAATTATCACACAGCTCCGTATGTTTCTTGATAGCTGCGTATGTTTCTCCCTGCCTTCACTCTCTCCATGACTCACTCCCTGCCTCCCTCCCACCCACCCACCCCCACCCACCCTTTTAGGCTTCCGTCTGCTAGAAACTCATTGATAATGTGCGCAAAATATCGCATGAATTGGTCTATATGCGGTATATATATTGATATATGGCACGTCTACATACGTACAAGTCTGTATTATAGCATGACAGTGCTCTAAGTACGAGATATACGTGATATTATAGCGCAAACCACACTCTCATTTCATAAATTGCCGCCAAACCTCCAACCCATCTTCGTTCCCACCTAAAAATTCTTTGATAATTCCCTTATATATTGCAATATTTGGTCACTATGAGGCATATACATTGTTATATGAGTGGCAGACACACGTATACGTACTCTACATAGCCTAAAAGGGATCAAAAAAGGAGATATACGTGATGATACGCGGTAACCCGCCCCCTCCTCCCTCTGGTTCTATCCCCTGGGCGCGTGAAAATTCGGCAGGGAAATCTCGCCGCTCGATGACAATCTAGCCGCGTGGTGCCATTCGCTCCACATTTTTCAAATACGGACCGTTTCCCCCCCCAGACATTTTTTGGGGGGTCAAATATATATGGGCCGATGCACGCAAACATTCCCTACACGCTGATGTACTTTTTATCGAAATTGGCAATGGGTCCCAAAATCATCATACATGCACACAGTATGACCCTGTAAAAATAAAACTGTGCGCCGCGGAGAGGTTAACGGTGCTTAGTACGGTGATACTATTGTCTCATGTTACTTATTATTAGTAATATCGCCTTAGACTAACATGGCTGTTTTAATGTTACTTCTAGTGATTTCCTAAGCTGAAGAAAATTCTTTTAGCTTCAAAATATTATTTTGCTTTTCATATTATTTGAGTGAGACCTGAATCGAATCTATGAAGCGATCCTGTAACTTAATTTACTCATAATCAAACCTCAATGTTACGTGGTTAATAAATACATTTAACTAATTATTTAATATATATCTAACTTTTTATGTGACTTTGATATTTATCCTGATGATAATAATAATATAATACTATTAACGTAAGACAAGAACCAAGAATAATAACTATATTAAATATAAATAAAAAGGATATAATATAAGAAAACTATTTATTCATTTCAAAAAGGGTAAGAGACAGAAATATTCTTACTTTAATATTTATCTTTCAAGACTTTTTATAGAATTAATAGTCCTTCTTTAGCTATAACTTATTCGGTTCATAACCATAGCCTACTAAGCTTCGGTTAAATAATAATTCTTTATAAATACTACATGACTTTAATTAGTTTCAGTATTTTTTTCATAATTAAAGAGTATCAGTCAATAAAGGATACCAAGTCCTAAATCCAAAAGGAAAGGAAGCAACAACAGGAACTAATTTTATTAGATTTTACTTTTGTTTTGCCTTCAGCTGACTGATACCTTAATATACATGTCTGTGCTATCTAGATTCATCAAGATAACCACTTGAGGATCAAGATATGTAACAGAAGAGTGGCGACCTTGCCAGGATTCGTTTCATTCAGTTTCACTCAGTTTCATTACCGTTTCACTACTTAAAAATCATATATTAATCATGCCTCAACTAATTAATGACGAAGATGCTCGAGTTTTCATAGAATCAGAACCCACAGCCCCTGATATTGACCCTCTGTCAAAATACAAACTGAAAATGCTTGCCTCACATCTCCAGTTAACTGTCTCAAACATGTCTAAAGTAGAGGTGGCTCAGACCATAAAAACCCACCTGTTCCCTGTAGAAGGCGGGGAGGGAGACTGAGCCGTTGGTGGGATCCCGAGTGAACCTAGCCAACTTGATGAACAATTGCCACCTGGTTTTACCGTTGATCAAGTATTCGAACTAGAACTAGCCAGAATAAAGACCGAACAAGCCAGAATAAAATCCAGCGCAACGACCGAACAAGCCAGAATAAATATAGAACTAGCCAGAATAAATACCGAAGAAGCCAGAATAAAAGCCAGCGCAACGACCGAACAATGTGAATATCAATATCGTATGGCTCAACTAAATGCCGATACAAATGCTCCCTTAATTGCTCCCCCTCTGGGATTGACTATGACCAGTGTCATTCCACCTTTCACTGAGGATAATGTGCAGGATTTCTTTGTTTTGTTTGAGGAAGTTGCTGGAGGTATGAAGTGGACAAGAGATCAATGGCCTTTTATGATACAAATCGTTTTGACAGGGCAGGCTCGAGCCACATATTTGTCAGAAGTAGCAGAGGTTAGGCAGGATTATGACAATCTCAAAGAAGCTATCCTAAAAACCTATCAATTGCAGCCTGAGGCTTACAGGCAATCTTTCCGTAAAAACCAGAAGAAAGTAGAAGAAACCCATAAGGTATTTGCCAGGACCATGACTAAAACTTTCAATCATTGGGTCAAGAGTAAGAAAGTCACAAGCTACAACGATCTGAAGGAGTTGGTCCTGTTAGAAAATTTCCTATGGAAAATTGATTCTTCTGTAGCCTATCATTTAAGGGGGAAAAAGGTAGATTGTCTTGCCGACGCCGCTGACATGGCTGACACATACGTGTTCAACAACAAATTTCGTGGAAAGAAACCCAACGATAATTCTAGTTCTAATTTTAAGTATCCCAATCACAAATCTGACAGACCCAGTCACAAGCCTGTAACGTCTTCCCCAGCTAGCCAAAATAGAATTGTTCCCCCAACTAAAAATGCGACTCAGGGCAATGGTAACAGAGGTGGGCCCCAAAGTAATTGTAATGCTCAAAGAGGGAACGTTCCCGTATCCCCTAAAGTATGTACTTTTTGTGGCAAGAGAGGCCACCTAGCTTATCAGTGCTGGGCCAAGGAGAGAACAGAGAGATCGGGGCAGACAGTTGCCGCCATATCTCAAACTCCATATGTGCCTTTAATGCAGGATTCCCGACAGAAGGAGTACCTAGCAGCTAACGTAAATCATCTAGACAGGGGTGTAGTAGCATGCGTGGTGCAACCCACTATGGTTAAGCCAATAATAATTTCACCATCAGTGCAGGACAGTTACCGTCCCTTTATTTCATCTGGAAACGTGAGATTAAATTGTTGTATGCATGAGGTAAAAATTCTGAGAGACACAGGTTCTACTAGCACCCTCATGGTGAATCCTTACACTGAGTGCCCACCTGGCGAACCAGTTGTAATGAGAGGTGCTGGAGGCCAATTTTATGCATAAAAGGCGAAATTGAATGTGAGTTACTACAGGGTGAGGCCACCATAGCTTTGTGTAGGTCCCAAGATATCCCTGTGCCCGGGGTAACACTCCTTTTGGGGAATGATGTAGCAGGTGAGAAGGTCCGACCAGACCCAATTTTGTCACTTTCCCCTGTTAACGAGCCACTAACCAGTGAGCTCGAAAAGGAGATGCCAACAGTTTTCCCTGTGTGTGCTGTCACACGTTCAATGTCTCAAGTAGCAGTTCCCTCAGACAGAAATGTACCGAATGTAAGAGTTGATGAAAGGAATGATGAGAGTGTGAATGACGCTCCAACTGTGCCTGATGATGTGACTGAGGTGGATTTATCTGACACCTTTATGGCTCATCTTGACCCTAACGATGACCATGAAACCCCTCCAAATTGTCCTAGTGGCCTGGTAGAGCTACAGAATGATATTAGTGAATGCAAGGAGTTAGCTGCCAGGGCCGTGAGTGAAGAGGAATGTGAGAAGGAGGGTGGTGAATGTTTCTACCTCAAAGGAGGAGTATTGTGGATTAGATGGAGACAGCCACACAGACCAATCGATGACGGGGCCTGGGACGTCCATCAAGTAGTAGTCCCCAAACCTTGTTGTAGAGATATCTTGGAAATGGCACATTGTATACCATTGGCAGGACACCTAGGTGTGAGAAAAACTCTAGACAGAATCAGAGCCCAATTTCACTGGCCAGGAATGCGTGCAGATGTAGTGGAGTTTTGTAGAGTGTGTCACACTTGCCAGATGACAGGAAAACCCAATCAGAAGGTGCCTGTACATCCTCTGGTTCCCTTGCCCGTCTTCGAGAATCCTTTTACTCGGGTGGTAGTGGACATTGTAGGCCCATTGCCTAAGACTTCCCAAGGTAACAATTATTTATTAACTATTATGGACATGGCATCTCGCTACCCAGAGGCTATACCCTTAAGGACTACCTCTGCTCCAACTGTCATCAAGGAACTGCTCAAATTCTTCACCAGAATGGGTTTCCCCCATGAGGTGCAAAGTGATCAAGGTACTAATTTTACCTCTAACATTTTTCAGCAGTCCCTGAAGGAGTTGGGTATCGAGCATGTTAAGTCTAGCACCTACCACCCAGAGAGTCAAGGGGTTCTCGAACGATATCATCAGACATTAAAAGGAATGTTGCGTAAATATTGTACAGAGACCGGAGTTGAGTAGGATAAGGGGGTACCTTTTCTTTTATTTGCTACTCGTGAGGTTCCAACTGAATCCCTGGGTTTTTCCCCTAATGAGGTAGTTTTCGGTCACCAGGTAAGAGGTCCTTTGCAACTATTGCAGGATAGCCTAGTTGGCCAGGAGGGGAACCAAAACCTCCTCAAGAATGTTTCAGATTTCAAAACCCGGCTGAGATCCTCATGTGAGTTTGCCGCTCAAAACTTGACAGTGGCTAAAAGCTCCATGAAGAACTGGTATGACAGAAAAGCCCGTGAGAGGGAGTTTCAGCGCGGTGATGAGGTTTTGGTCCTGCTCCCCCTTTTTGGCAACCTTTATCTGCCAAGTTCAGGGGCCCATATAAAATAATTCAGAGGGTGAGTATTACCGATTATCTAGTAACTACCCCAGACAGGAGAAAGTCCACGCAAGTATTCCATATAAATATGTTGAAACCCTACCATAGGTCCCCTGATTCCTCTCCTCCAGATTCTCCCACTGTGGCAGTGAATGTCAGGACCTGTGGACAGCCTGGTGCGGACGGAGTCTTCAGTTCTCTTACTGACCCGCAACAGACTGTTCCAGAGCCTGAAGGTATCCATGCAGACTTTGACTTGTCATGTAGCCTATCCAACTTTCAGTATAACTCAGTAGCTTGGGGGGAATTACCATCTAAACTATGTCATCTTCCCTCTGATCAAGCGAACCAACTAATCTCTGTTTTATCTCAGTCTCCCAGTGTGTTCCGTGATACTCCAGGGCTCACTTCTTTGGCCGTGCACGACATCGACGTAGGGGATGCAACTCCCATTAAACTATCCCCCTACCGTGTCTCACCACAACGCAGGAGTATACTGCAGGTCGAGCTTGACTTTATGTTATCAAACGAGCTGATCACAAGGGCCTTAAGCCAGTGGAGTAGTCCGGTCATACTTGTGCCAAAGCCAGATGGGAGCCATAGGTTATGTATGGACTATAGGCAAGTTAATGCTGTCACAAAGAACGATACCTACCCACTGCCACGGATCGACGACTGCATTGACCAGATTGGTACAGCAACCTATATCAGCAAGATTGACTTAATGAAAGGATATTGGCAAGTAGCTCTCACCCCTAGAGTGAGGGAAATATCATGCTTTGTAGTCATTAATCAAGCCTTCTGCTGTAACGTAATGCCCTACGGCTTGAAAAACGCTCCAGCTACATTCCAGCGCCTCATGAATTTGGTGACTGAAGGGGTACCTGGATGCGTTGTCTACATCGATGATATTCTTATCTTTTCACAGTCATGGGAGGAACATCTTTACCAACTTAAATTGCTGTTCTTAAATCTTGCTGATGCCAATCTGGTGGTTAATCTTAAGAAATGCACCTTTGTAAAGAGTACGGTCCAGTATCTAGGATATACGGTAGGTCAGAGGCAGGTTGCACCTCCTCAAGCAAAGGTAGAGTCTATTCTAGAATTTCCAACTCCTAGCACTAAGAAACATATCCAAAGGTACCTAGGCATGATTGGTTATTATAGGCGTTTCATTTTAAACTTTTCAAGGTTAACAGCTCCCCTGACAGATCTTCTCCGTAAGGATGTGAAGTTTGAGTGGTCCTCCGAATGTGAGGAGGCTTTTAATGCTACCAAATTTATTTTATCTAGTTATCCTGTACTCCGAGCTCCTGATTTTAACAGATCTTTTTCCCTAGCAGTGGATGTGAGCAATACCGGGGTTGGTGCAGTATTGCTACAGGAAGACGACTGTGAAGTATTGCATCCTGTGTGCTATTTTAGTAAAAAAATAAATTCTGCTCAACGTAACTATTCAGTCATTGAGAAGGAGCTGTTAGCATTAATTTTATCCCTTCAATACTTTGCTGTCTATGTGCAATCTGCCTCTGGTGCCATCACTGTGTATACTGACCATCACCCCTCTAAATTTGTGCATAAGTTCCAAAATAAAAAACAACGACTGACCAGATGGAGTTTGTTGCTGCAGGAATACTCCCTGGATGTCAAACATATTAAAGGGGTCCAGAACGTGCTAGCCGATTGCCTATCACGTATCTATTAAAGATTACATTTACCGGGTTGGCCTCATACAGCAGTAATATAAACTTCATGAGAGGATTTTGGCAATTAGCTCTCCCTTGTAGCGAGGTAAATATCATGTTTTAGTAGTGCGCTTTCAAGCCTTCAGCTGTGAGATGCCTTGCAGTTCGAATAACGCTCCAGCTACGTTCCGTCTATGTTCTGATGTGGTACCTGGAGACGTTGCCTACTTTGGGTGATATCCTTATTATATCCTCATTATAATCTTGCTGTTGCCAATCTAGTGGTGAATCTATTTATGTATTATGTTTAATATTATGTACTATACTCCTTAAACTCTTTTCTAGGGGGGAGGTCTGACATACGGAGCCCTGTATGTTTATTTAAGAGTTAGAATTAAGAGTTGAAGGAGTGCCAAACTACCCCGGTGGCGAAGCAGACCAGCAAGCGAACCAGCGAGTGGGAAACCAGCTCGTCCGCATACCAGCAAACAAGCCTTCACACCTGCGTGCGTCATAGGGGACCCTGCAAACTACTTCGATGACCCGACGCTATGACGGATGATCGACGCCAGGAGACTCCATTGGACCACGCACCTCTTACGCAACTGGAGGAGCTGTGATTGGGGCGCGCACCATCCGCCGCCTCCTGATTCGTTCCTACACCTTCATTGCATAGTATATAAGACCCGAGTAGTGGGCATTCAAATCAGTCTCATTTGGAGTTGGGAAGGTGAACTTGCAGCTGGAGGAAGATGCGGTGAAGTATTATAATGGGATTGTGACTGTCAGTCAGATTATATAAGTGTGTGTTAAGTGTGTTCGGTGTAAACACTTACGTTATGTTGGTTAGTGAGATATGCGATTGGGAATTAACGTTAACGCTACTATTATGTACTTGACTATTTTAGTTGACTGACTTGTGGACTAAAGTAACTCTTCAAGTAATTGGGTTATGATAAAAGTAATACTATTGTTCTATATTAAGACTTAAGAGTTCTTTAATTTTCTTATAATTAAGCTTACATTGCTTAACGGTGCTTAGTACGGTGATACTATTGTCTCATATTAGTAATATCGCCTTAGACTAACATGGCTGTTTTAATGTTACTTCTAGTGATTTCCTAAGCTGAAGAAAATTCTTTTAGCTTCAACATATTATTTTGCTTTTCATATTATTTGAGTGAGACCTGAATCGAATCTATGAAGCGATCCTGTAACTTAATTTACTCATAATCAAACCTCAATGTTACGTGGTTAAGAAATACATTTAACTAATTATTAAATATATATCTAACTTTTTATGTGACTTTGATATTAATCCTGATGATAATAATAATATAATACTATTAACGTAAGACAAGAACCAAGAATAATAACTACATTAAATATAAATAAAAAGGACATATAAGACAACTATTTATTCATTTCAAAAAGGGTAGGAGACAGAAATATTTTTTACTTTAATATTTATCTTTCAAGACTTTTTATAGAATTAATAGTCCTTCTTTAGCTATAACTTATTCGGTTCATAACCATAGCCTACTAAGCTTCGGTTAAATAATAATTCTTTATAAATACTACACTACACTGCAGAGTGCTGATTGGCCCAACCCTGCTGATCCCCCTTCACACCCAACCCTTCTCGTCCATATGCTTATCCAATTTTATCTTAAAGCTCCCTATCGTTTTTAATCCCACTATAGCACTTGGTAGTCCATTCCACCCATCTACAACTCTGTTACCAAACCAATATTTGCCTATATCTTTTCTGAAACGAAATTTATCTAATTTGAAACCATTGGTACGAGTTCTTTCGCTATCACTGAGCTTTAGTACATTTGTCATGTCCCCTTTGTTAATCCCACTAACCCACTTGAACACCTCTATCATATCCCCTCTAACTCTGCGTCTCTCTAACGAATGTAAGCCTAATTTCTTCAACCTTTCTTTATACGGAAGATTTCTAATATTATGGATCATTTTTGTCATTCTACGTTGTACTATCTCCAATGAATCTATGTCCATTCTGTAATAAGGACACCAAAATTGAACAGCATAATCCATATGGGGTCTCACTAATGACAAGTAAAGTTTTAAGATAACATCAGCAGTTCTGTTACTCACACTCCTTGAGATGAACCCGAGAATCCTGTTTGCCTTGTTTCGAACGCTTATACACTGTTGTCTAGGCTTCAAATCATTGCTAACAAACACACCTAGATCTTTCTCACAATTCGAGTTTTCTAATTCCACATTAGCTAGTTTATATTTAACATTTGTATGCATCTTCCCTATCTTTAATACCTTGCATTTGTCAATGTTAAACTTCATCTGCCAATTTACTGACCATTCGTGTAAGATATCTAGATCCCTTTGGAGGCACTCTATATCTCTATCTGAATCAATTGTTCTCCCCATTTTGGTATCGTCTGCAAATTTACTTATCCTACTAGTTATACCTAAATCAAGGTCATTTATGTATATAACAAACAACAGAGGACCTAATACAGATCCCTGGGGGACACCACTTTTGACTGCTCCCCATTCTGACTTCGTACCATTTATGCTGACTCTCTGCTTCCTACCAATTAGCCATGACCTAATCCATCCCAACAACGCCCCACCTATTCCATGCGCCTCAACCTTTCTCATCAATCTCTCATGGGGGACTCTGTCGAAAGCTTTACTGAAATCTAAATATATTATATCATATGACTTGTCATTATCTACTGCTTCATATACCTCTGAGAAAAAACTAAGCAAATTAGTAAGGCAAGAACGTCCCTGAGTGAATCCATGCTGAGAAGAATTTATTAAATTAAATGTATCTAAGTGGTTTCTAATTTTACTAGCAATAATTGACTCTAGTAGCTTTCCTATGATTGATGTAAGACTAATGGGACTGTAATTGGATGCTATTGATTTGTCACCTTTTTTGAAGATCGGAACTACGTTTGCAAGCTTCCAAGCTTCTGGAACTATACCTGTCTCCAATGACTTGTTAAATACAAATGTTAATGGGTAACTTAACTCATCCCTACATTCTTTTAATACTCTAGCATATACCTCATCAGGACCAGGCGATTTATGAGGTTTCAGTCTGTCAATTTCCTTAAGCACATCATTTCTACTTATAGTAACCGTACTTAACCTATTTTCTATACTATCGCTATATACCTTACGGACTTCTGGAAACTGTGCCAAATTTTCATTAGTGAAAACGGAAAGAAATTGACTATTTAATGTACTGCACATTTCTAAATCATTTTCTGTCATTTCTCCTATCGAAGTTTTAAGGGGACCAATTACATCTCTAACCTTGGATTTATATAGTTGGTAAAAAGCTTTAGGATTATTTTTTGAGTCATTGGCAACCTTAATTTCATAATTTCTTTTTTCTTTCCTAATATCCTTTTTTACCTGTCTTGATAGATTCTGATAGTAAGCAAGTAGGTGAATTTCGCCTTTTCTAATTTTTCTATATATTCCTCTCTTTTGTCCTAGAAGATCTAATAGTCTATTATTCATCCATTTGGGTTGGTTCTGTGTTGATCTAAATTTTCTTTTGTGGATGTATTTATTTTGTGCATTGAATACTGACTTGATAAAATTATCGTATGTATCTGCCAAGGTTGACGTCTCTTCCTGACTTAAGATGACAGGTGCCTGAGAAGGGGTACACTCATTTGGACACCTGGATCGACTTAATTTTTTGACCATAGGGTCCGCTAATAGGGCTCTTCTTATGATATGATTATGCTTGCAGATCCTGACCAGAATGATATATTGCCTGCATCTAATAATCAGAATTAAGAATCCTCAGAACCATCGACACATGAACTCATTCCTCCCTTGACTCCTGCACCTCTAAAGAAACCACTGCATTTCACACCACCTATTCTACCAAAATCCACACACTCTGTACAGCCATGCCCAGGTCCTCTTTCCTATCCATCACACAACCCTACTCCTATCATACCTACACATACTGTATCTGCACCTTCCACACTACCTACTCAAGTATTAACCAAATCTCTATCTACACCTGTTCCTCCCTCACCATCTGTCAGTTTACCAATATTTTCTGAATTACCTTGCACTCTGCCTAATACGCCAGCTATTGCTAACATTCTTACTCTTCCTTCACAACCTTCATCAAATCTGTCAACAGCACCATCCCTTGATATTTCAAACTTACCTGTTCCTCTCACTCGACCCTCTTCCAGACCTACTCATTATCTGAACAAGCCTACATCTAGCACTAACTCTGCCTCTAAATCCATCTCAAAATCATCTTCAAGACCTCTTCCATTATTTCATAAACTACAGCCATCTACTTCTACTCATAAATCTTATATACTTTTATATTTTCTAGATCTCAAGTGACGGCGTCTCTTCCGTGGATTGACCTCCCAATCTACCAAGATTGGAAGCCAAAACGTCACATTTATCCTTTGCCCCTCAACTTTCTCTTCATAATTGCTGAGGGGCACAGAGCCCTGGGTGGGGCTTTGGTTTCCCTCCTCAGCTCCCCACCATGGAGTGGCTTCGATCACCCAGGCTTTATTGTGGTCGGCAGGGAGGGTTCTGTGGGGGCGCTCGGTTATGGCCTTGGCTTTGTTCGGGGCCTTGGGGCTGTTCGGCCAGGCAGCTTGGGGAACAACAACAACAACAACAACTCATAAACCTACTAGTACTCCTTCTAAACTACATCGCACTATACCCAGCCTGTCTAGAAAGTCATCACATTCCTCCAATTCTTCTTCATGACCAACACACCAGAGTTCTGTGAATCCACCATTATTTAATTAATGCAACCTCTTTCTAACCCACCTTGTACAAGATCTGCTCGCCGTGTGAAACCTCCTCAAAGATGGGCGCCGACTTTCCGTCCTACTTATCAAAGGCGGGCCTCTCCTAAACCTACCTCGCCATCTCAAAGGGTCCCCGCCACGCCTACAGCGAGGTCACCATCATCACAAGGTCAATAAAACATTACCATGACCAAGGACCTACCATCGCTCACCCGACCTTCCCAGGTCACTCAACCTTCAGAGCTCCCAGCCACCACATCTCCTCCTATGACGACTCCTTCACCCACTCCAGCAGTTCCTTCACCCATTCCAGCAGCCATGAAAATCAACAAAGTCATGGTTTCCACAGGACTAAACAGCACTGTTGTCAACATCGCAACACAATTGGTGCAAACTGAGAGGCAATCAAAAATTCCTCTACATGTCCACATGTGCATCGACACCTCTACAACAGCTGATGTTCCAACAACCATGTGGTGTTGACACTAAAATCCTACAATGCAACAACCCGGACCTACATTTTGAAATCGCGAGGTCGCGACATTTTCTTTGCCGAATGTGGTGAAGTAACGGGGTTGAGTAGGACATGCAAGATTGCCAAACTGCAGGAGAACAGATTGGACAGGAGGAGAAGCCAGCAGGAGAAATGGGAGTATCAACAAGCTTCCCATGCTTTAGAAGAAAACGGAGCAGACGAGTTTCCCATTCCCTCAGGTCATTCCCGTTCTCTAACGACCAGGAATTTAGGTCAGTCTCCCATAAAAAAGTGCGGGAAGCAGGACCAATCACCGACGAGCTTTCAAACCATTTCGACCTATCACCAGCCTCCCTTCGCCCAACAACCTGACTTGCAATATGATGAGCAAATGTTTATGCAGGTTAGGTATCAGGGACCGGAATGCTATAGGAACAAGTGGAGATGCTAGGATCTCTCTTGCAATACCGTTCCGGAGAACTCGACATAAACCGGAGAACCTAGAAACTTTCGGGGATATAAACTTCACCAAGAATAGCCCCTGATTATCATAGAATCACGGAAGGCACAATTATATCTTACCTAGACCTCGTAACAACAACGAGGGTATTAAATAAAATACTTAAATTAATTATGTATAAACCTAGTAACCACCATGTATTTTTAGACTAAGTATTACCTTCACAAATTACATCACAACCATTCACTATGTCCTTCTAAAGCTGAGTTACTATAAATTAAATCTAAGAAATAACCCGAACATAGTCTCAATGAAATTAAAGAAAGTAAGCCCCTCTACCTAAGAAATATTCCTCAGGCTGAAAAGTCCGGGATATACAACTGAAGTAGAAACTGCCTCCCTCTCCCCCTCGAGACTACAGCTAGACCTGTTGCTTCCCTCTGATGTCAGGACCTTTGATTCCTGTTTGTGAGAGTCAGTTCCCCTTGATGTCCAACCAGCCGAATCTACGATCCACGTCGGCCAGACTTGCACTCGAAATACTATCATCTTAACATACCTGAAGTGTCTCTGAGTGTCTTACATTGTAATTATTGATGTGAAGGTAAGGTAAATATGCGAGTATTCCAGTGCTAATTCTTACGTAGATCTGTGCCCAAGATCGATATATATTGCGTTATGTATTAATCCTTCAGAAGCCCTATTAATTATTGAGCTAGAACTGTGCCCAAGATCTATTATTACCTTGTGCTAAACATCTTACATAATCATAATACGCATACGTTACATACTCGTGTCAACTGATAAGACCTTACGGGCCTCACCGTGTTCAGCGGTAGAGTGTAAAGGGTATCAGCCTATGCCCGAGACGAGACGGAGTAGTTGGAATAACAAAAAAACAAAAATAAAACAAAACAAATATTTAGCCGAATACTCACAGAATTTCCTTGTACATGTCCATTCTACCATTCTATTGAGTATGTAACAAGTCGAAGTTGAAGTGCATAACGTGTATCTATTCCCTATTCAAATCTAGCTTTTACCTAGAACCTACGTCCAATTTCATAATTGATTAAAACTCAGATTCTCCTTCTTGATAAGAATATTTACTTATAAGTTAAATCTAACTTATTCGAAAATCCAATTCACGCTTTATGATCCCTTGTAATAATTGATTTCTTCGTGAATGACTGATTTACTTATTCTATAATGAAATAGATAATTTCGATCTATCTCGTCTAGGAATTCTAGCTCTATATAGATCTATTATCTAACTCTTTCACAACCTCGAATACAACGCTAATTCGTTCTGTATTCCTTATAGGAATATGTTAACCAGTTTGGAACTCCTTCATACCTTACCAGGTATTCACATAAGTGCAACTTCGTTGTGTACGTCATTTTATGCTATTAGTATATATATAACTATTAGTACACGCTATTTTATCAATGAGTTTCTTACCCTGTTTGAGTCACAGTATTATATGATTCATGATAGATTATATTCAATATCGAATCTGTATTCAGTAGCCTATATCTAAATAATTAAATCTGAATTCCTCGACCCGTGAGATTATTATTACATATGTGAGTTAAGTAATCGTATGTTTATAATTTAAATTTCCTCACAATAAACTAACTGTATAATTATTTGTATAAATGATTCATCTCCCTATTCCTTTATAAATTAAAGTATTCCTCCCACATTCAAGATAAATATCGCATTATCCGCATAAGTTATTTTCTGTACCGCAGTCCAGCAGATGACCTGTTGACCTACCTTGCCCTACAGTATATAGTCCGGAAGCAAAGGCCGCAAATTGTATCTAGATAAAATCAACCTCATCCATACCATTGTGGAGAACATTTGTAAAGTTATATACAAAGAGTATAATTTTTAGACATATAATGCTAAAATGTTAACTTCGAAATCTATTGTATTTACGAGATATGTTGAAAAACAGATTTTGAATAATTATATTAGTTACCCTTCAACATTTGTCTTCGATTTAAATGACTGATTACTTGTGAAGGTTGTTTTATGTATTACAGTTTTGCAGATAATATTTTAGCATAACTAACCATAATAAAGGACTGCTGTATTTATTACCCTTCCGTACTATTGCGGAGCGGTCCAATCTGCAAGGCAGGTAGTGTAAGAAAGGACCTTTTTTTTTTTTTTTTTTTTTAAGAGACAATGAACGGAGGAAGGAAAAACACAGATAAAACAAAAAGGTCCATTTGCCTAAAGGCATCCTCCATTCATAAAATGTTTGTTTAGTACCCTTCAGTACCCGAGTGGGGTGCGGAGAGGTACTAACGTGCTACTACTGAGTGGTACATACTGACTGCCATACGTGCGTAGATGTCCGTAAGTCACGCATGCGGCTTAAGGACACCTCCGCATGCATGGCAGTGCTTCATCTGGAGTTTTCGTAGCCAAAACAGTGGTAACACAATTATTTAACTATCACAAAGTTATTTGAATATAGGTTAACTGTAAACTACAAAACAATTATTATGATACACAGTTTATTTGGTCAAACAATGCAGAACTTTAAAAATCAACTAATGTAGAAATTATAATTGTTACGAATTATAAGGGAAAACGAATTTGCTCAAATGGCAACAGTCTAAAAATTAATGTTTTTAATGTGAATGCACCAATATATTTAGTTAACGAACATATATTTCGAACTTGTCTATTTTTCTAATTAGTAATTTTATACTTTTGTGTCCGTCCACTTACATGGACGACGAAAATTAACAATTTGGTAGGGTTGCTCCCGGACTAATATATTTACGCTCGGCTTCCTTTTAATTTCCTGGACGCATCTCGCCCCGCGCTCCTGAACGATCACTTACTATAGAAATCTTCGTGCGGTTAACCATATTGTTTAGTAAGCAATTCTAGAGTTCAAGTTAACCTTTCTTGAACTTAGTAGAATACTTCACGATAGACACTCAACTCACATAGATATTATTATAAGGGAGTTATTCTATGTATATGTATGTCTATATATAATTGCATATTTCCACAGTAATACTATCCAATATTCCATGTTCATTTATATGTTATTAAGAGACATCTTGTACTCTAACTATATCCAGTGAGTCACTTACTATTACTTATAGTAGCTAAGTGAAGTATAAACTCACAGTCTATGTCCATATCAGTCCATATGTCCCGAATCAGTCTTTCCCTCTTCCTATGACTTAAATTGCTTCAAACTCCGTGTGTCCAGGCATTTTGGCTCGAACGTCCCTTGATTTTGGCCCTGTCACTCTTTCAACTATGGGGGAGGCACTCGCTATAGGCAGTTATGCCTTTTGCCTCCCTCAATCACATAGAAAAAAAAAAAAAAAATATATATATATATGTTATTAAGAGACATCTTGTACTCTAACTATATCCAGTGAGTCACTTACTATTACTTATAGTAGCTAAGTGAAGTATAAACTCACAGTCTATGTCCATATATATGTTATTAAGAGACATCTTGTACTCTAACTATATCCAGTGAGTCACTTACTATTACTTATAGTAGCTAAGTGAAGTTTAAACTCACAGTCTATGTCCATATATATATGTTATTAAGAGACATCTTGTACTCTAACTATATCCAGTGAGTCACTTACTATTACTTATAGTAGCTAAGTGAAGTTTAAACTCACAGTCTATGTCCATATATATGTTATTAAGAGACATCTTGTACTCTAACTATATCCAGTGAGTCACTTACTATTACTTATAGTAGCTAAGTGAAGTATAAACTCACAGTCTATGTCCATATATATGTTATTAAGAGACATCTTGTACTCTAACTATATCCAGTGAGTCACTTACTATTACTTATAGTAGCTAAGTGAAGTATAAACTCACAGTCTATGTCCATATATATATGTTATTAAGAGACATCTTGTACTCTAACTATATCCAGTGAGTCACTTACTATTACTTATAGTAGCTAAGTGAAGTTTAAACTCACAGTCTATGTCCATATATATATGTTATTAAGATACATCTTGTACTCTAACTATATCCAGTGAGTCACTTACTATTACTTATAGTAGCTAAGTGAAGTATAAACTCACAGTCTATGTCCATATATATGTTATTAAGAGACATCTTGTACTCTAACTATATCCAGTGAGTCACTTACTATTACTTATAGTAGCTAAGTGAAGTATAAACTCACAGTCTATGTCCATATATATATGTTATTAAGAGACATCTTGTACTCTAACTATATCCAGTGAGTCACTTACTATTACTTATAGTAGCTAAGTGAAGTTTAAACTCACAGTCTATGTCCATATATATGTTATTAAGAGACATCTTGTACTCTAACTATATCCAGTGAGTCACTTACTATTACTTATAGTAGCTAAGTGAAGTATAAACTCACAGTCTATGTCCATATATATGTTATTAAGAGACATCTTGTACTCTAACTATATCCAGTGAGTCACTTACTATTACTTATAGTAGCTAAGTGAAGTTTAAACTCACAGTCTATGTCCATATATATATGTTATTAAGAGACATCTTGTACTCTAACTATATCCAGTGAGTCACTTACTATTACTTATAGTAGCTAAGTGAAGTTTAAACTCACAGTCTATGTCCATATATATATGTTATTAAGAGACATCTTGTACTCTAATTAAATGCATTGGTTCTCTTGCTATTACGGATTTGTAGCTAAGCCAACCTGAATATTACTTTCTATGCTATTGAATAAATAAGAGTATATAATTATCTATGTGTGTTTATTGTGTTTATTACAACCTGATTGAGTACATAATTGTGAATAAGAACGTGTTCGATGTGTCCCTGTTGAGCATATATTGAGTCTAAAAGTCCACAGTTGGATTTGAGTAAAGACAATAATGAAGCAAAGTTGTATAACAACCTGGCATAATATATATATATATATATATATATATATATATATATATATATATATATATATACTGTATATGTACTGTATATATATTATCCAGAAACATTGCTACCAAAATGGGTCAGTTCATTACCCCCTTGAGGATTGTGACGCGGTGTACCAGTTTATTTTGGCAAACTGTAGACGACTGTGTGCAGCTTAGGAACGATCTCGAGTAATCAGAGGGGTCAAAATTATCTCAAGTAATCCTTAAACTCCAATTAATCCATTTGCTTCCACTGATCCTTTCAAATCTTGGTAAAATCATCTAATGGTAGCCAAAATACCAACATGCTATGGATAAGTGCGTCCTGGGTTAACATATCATATTAAGGGGACAGTGGTTATTTGTTAGGCTCTATTTATTATATATAATGGTAGCCAAAATACCAACATGCTATGGATAAGTGCGTCCTGGGTTAACATATCATATTAAGGGGACAGTGGTTATTTGTTAGGCTCTATTTATTATATATATAATGGTAGCCAAAATACCAACATGCTATGGATAAGTGCGTCCTGGGTTAACATATCATATTAAGGGGACAGTGGTTATTTGTTAGGCTCTATTTATTATATATATAATGGTAGCCAAAATACACATGCTATGGATAAGTGCGTCCTGGGTTAACATATCATATTAAGGGGACAGTGGTTATTTGTTAGGCTCTATTTATTATATATATAATGGTAGCCAAAATACCAACATGCTATGGATAAGTGCGTCCTGGGTTAACATATCATATTAAGGGGACAGTGGTTATTTGTTAGGCTCTATTTATTATATATATAATGGTAGCCAAAATACCAACATGCTATGGATAAGTGCGTCCTGGGTTAACATATCATATTAAGGGGACAGTGGTTATTTGTTAGGCTCTATTTATTTATATATTCATATACATTTTCCTTTCCTCCCTAGACCTACATCAAGCTTAAAAGAAAACAAAAACATCAATTAGATCCCCCTTCAAGGTTAATTTGTAAGTTTTTCGGTAGAAAAATTTCACGGCCGAAGGCCGGTTCCTCCACAATTACAGGGTCGCTATCGCTCACTAGGAAAAACATCGACACCTAAAGGGCACGAAAGGTCTTAATATTGACAAAGAAATGGGGCGAAAGGTCTTAAAATCGACAAACTAATGGGGCAAACGTCTTAAAATCTTCAAACTAATGGAGCTAAACACGAGGGAGAAAGGGGCCCATCTCCCCTTAATTAGCTGGTCATCAAATTGGCTCCCCTCATGTACAGTCGGACACATTAGTTTGTATCCACACCATGACTTATGTATGGACTTAATTAGCTGGTCATCACATTGGCTCCCCACATGTACAGTCGGACACATTAGTTTGTATCCACACCATGAGTCTTTATGTATGGACTTAATTAGCTGGTCATCACATTGGCTCCCCACATGTACAGTCGGACACATTAGTTTGTATCCACACCATGAGTCTTTATGTATGGACTTAATTAGCTGGTCATCACATTGGCTCCCCACATGTACAGTCGGACACATTAGTTTGTATCCACACCATGAGTCTTTATGTATGGACTTAATTAGCTGGTCATCACATTGGCTCCCCACATGTACAGTCGGACACATTAGTTTGTATCCACACCATGAGTCTTTATGTATGGACTTAATTAGCTGGTCATCACATTGGCTCCCCACATGTACAGTCGGACACATTAGTTTGTATCCACACCATGACTTTATGTATGGACTTAATTAGCTGGTCATCACATTGGCTCCCCACATGTACAGTCGGACACATTAGTTTGTATCCACACCATGAGTCTTTATGTATGGACTTAATTAGCTGGTCATCACATTGGCTCCCCACATGTACAGTCGGACACATTAGTTTGGATACACATCATGAGTCTTTATGTATGGACTTAATTAGCTGGTCATCACATTGGCTCCCCACATGTACAGTCGGACACATTAGTTTGTATCCACACCATGACTTTATGTATGGAAGGAAACATAGTGTGATTGACTTACAACAATAATTGGCTATAACCCCTTCTGTACCGGCAACGTCTTTTTTCATTTATTCAAGCTATATTTAGACGTTGTTATGCAGGTTAAGAAGTATCTGTGGTAGTAAAAATGGTTACATGATATAGTTCAAAGCCTGTTAATTGCTGGAGGCCCTTTTATAATGAATACAATCGTCTACTAGTAGCCAGATTTGTTTTTAGAAAAACAGCGTCGGTACCGAAGGGGTTAATGGGTCATATTGTTTAACTATAGGTGGCGCCAAAGAAATTGACAATAATCTTGATCCCTGACCTCTCTGTAACTCAAAAAGGTCTAGAGCAAACTGGCTATAAATATTCACACCTATTTCCTGTTGGACTCTTCCCAAATGATAGAAACGTCAGCCCGATTGCTTTCATTCATTTCGTGTTATAAGAAGTTAAGGGGTCAAGATTATTGTCAAGTTCGCTGGCGCTACCTATAGTACATAAGCCACAAGATAATACACTTATAATTCAATCATAATAATTGTCCTTCTATACATCAAAATATGGAGTGTATACAGATAATTAATGTGGCCAACTGTTCAGTCATGAGCACTAATAATGTTACAGCCATTTAAGGGGGGGTGGTTCATATTTTGGTCGATTTTATCTTTTTTTCTAGTTTCCTTTCTAGACCTCCATCAAACTTTAAAAAATAAAAAAAATAAAAATAAAACACACAATAAATAAATAAACCCAGGATTCCCCTTCAAGATATAGTTGTACATCAGGTCCTCCTAAATTACAGGGTCGCTATATCTCGCCAGGGAAAAATCGACACGAAAAGTCTTTAATATTGACGAAGGAAAGGGGCGAAAAGTAAAATAAATCAAAAGTAATATTTACCAATTCTTTCACCCAACCCGATCTTATAAATTCAAAAATAAACACTGCAATTTCTCTGAACCAGGACCTTTCTAGAATTAATGAATGGGGACAAGAGAATCTAGTTTCCTTTAATGCACAGAAAACCAAGTACATTCAATTTTCTAACCGACAGAATCTCACTGACTCCCATATATTTTTTAATGATGTAAATATTCCCACTTCCCCTAGTATTGACATTCTCGGTGTAACATTAACTACTAACTTGAGCTGGACACATTATGTTAGAAGCATTGCTAAGAATGCCTCTAAAAAACTGGGACTCCTGTACAGAGTTCGAGAATTCTTCACTGACGAGCAGTTGGCCGTAATATATAAAAGTCATGTGCGCTCTCAGATGGATTACTGTTCACCTCTGTGGGGTGGAAGGGGAGTGGTTGCATTGAGGCAGTTGGACAAAATTCAAAATAAAGCTATTAGATTAATCAATAACCCTGCAATCACACAGGACCTTCCTACATTATTCATACGAAGAAACGTTGCATCCCTTGCATTATTCTACAGATATTTTCACAGCAATTGTTCCGAGGAACTTGCTTCAATTGTGCCGCCTCTCCACATCTTTCCCCGTAGAACTAGGGCAGCTGAGAGCGCCCATGAATTTACACTTTCTCCTCCACAATGCAGAACTTCTGCTTATCAGAATTCATTTATCCCCAGAGCTACTACTCTTTGGAATTCACTTCCCTCGAATTGCTTTCCACAAACTTACAATCTACAAATGTTTAAATCCAGTTGTTACAAACATTTTATGAATGGAGGATGCCTTTAGGCACATGGACCTTTTTGTTTTATCTGTGTTTTTCCTTCCTCCGTTCATTGTCTCTTTAAAAAAAAAAAAAAAAAAAAAAAAAAATCGCCAAATTAATGGGCCGAAAGTCTTAAAATCTGAGAACTAAAGGGGCTAAACACAAGGGTGAAGTGGGCTATACAAACCTGCAGCCCATCCCCCCTTAAATCACCATCGAACCCAAACGAGGCAATACAATTCTTTATTCTATCCCAGATGTTTCAGATATAACTTCAAATGTATAATGATTCACACAACTTTTTCATTCATAATAATTCAACTGGGTTTAACCTTATTAGGATCCATCACTGTATTACTCAGGTATTAATGTGTCCATTGGTTACATAGTTTAATTATTAATTTATGTTAGTTTAGGCTAAGTTGACTATAAGTACAGAACTCTCTTCTTCCAATCTCGTTTAACTTAAAAGGACTGGAGCAACTGAAATTATATATGTAATATTTTGGAAGTATCAGCCATTAAATATGTGTAGAAATGTGCAGCTCGTTTGCTCCAGCCCTCTCCAAATTCCAAAATACTAGGGTTTAGGGAGTTGACTGTCACACAAGGGAACATTCAAAACCAGTCTTCAAGGCGAATCCCTTATGTTTTAGTCAGTAATATCAAGTTCGGTTTTACAGATTTGATCAAGTTTTGGGAGTAATAAATGGTTAGAAAAATGCAAGTTCATGTAAAATGGCCTTCCTTCCTTCTTTGTTCATTCCAGTCTTACTAACAATTGTTCCCAGTTTGACACCCTGTTTAGGGGTCACAGTTTACAGACTGGACATAGTGAAGGCTATAGTATTAAACCTCTCGGTATAATCTGGCAAACAGTAGACAATTGTATGCAGATTAGGAGAGACCTTTAGCAATGAAAATGGTCAAATCTATCCCAATTACTCTGTAAACTCTCAGATTCTTTCTACACTTAATAGATATTGCCTAATAATAGCCAGAATGAAGTAAAAAGGGGCGTCCTCAAATGCTGAAAGGGTTAATGATGCCATATTTGTGAAGTGCCCCTTCTTGGTGTGAAAAGATAATCACTCACTGCTAACACACCATCTGTACAGGCACAAGCAAAAGTCTTGATACTTCTCGGCAGTTTTGCTGTATTGTAATAATTATCTTTATGGTTGAAAGCAGAGTTAAATGTTGAATAGATTTAAACAAACTGCATGATTTGACCATAATATGCATTGAATAAAAGTGGCTTCAGTCCATAAAGAATACATGGTCCACATCTGAGTATGTGTCAAAACTTTTGCATGTGATTGTACACTGATATTGGTAAGGTTGAGAGGCTAATCAATGTTCAGTTCAGTTCATTGGTGGACCAGAGGACTATCCTAGGACTGATCATGATGTAGCAATTAAGGTATTTTATATTTTTGGTTTTCAAACTTTTTATACTCGACGACGTTATCGTAATAAGATTATGGTTATGTCACTTTTACATAGCAACTACCTTAGTCTCCCCCCCCCCCCCCCCGCACCTAGATACCACCATAAAACGGGTACTAGCGATAGACTTAAAACCTAGCTTGACTCTCCTGGGGCTAATTACCCCCTTGAGTATCTAAAAGGCTATTTTCACTTTTATTTTGGCTAATATTAGATAAATTTAATCAGTATTGAAATACCCTCTAGTAATTCAAAGGGTTAAACCTATCTCGGGTATCCCTCTAACTCCTAAAATTACTTCCTAAACTGGATAAGATTGTCTGCTTATAGGCAGGATAAAAGGAAGAAACACATGGTCAAATACTGTACAGAAATAGTTAGCAACAGATAAGAAGATCTGCATGTGAGAGTTCCATGCTACACTAACCAACATATCAGCCTCTTTCTCTGTTCATCTATGTCCCTGTTGCCTCAGAACAGGAGCACCAGTATAACATAAAGTTCTCAAAACTACCACCACACCAGGCATTGACAGCAGTTTACTCTTTGGCTCTTTGTCTGTTTTGTGTACCACTGACAACAATGGCACCAGTACTGGTAATACCACTGAGGAAAACATTGTTTTGTCTATTACTGGTAGTAATCAAATGGCTTTGCTTGCCACTGGCAAACCTGTTGCTTCGTCTGATACGGGCAACCATTTAGCGGCTTCATGTATCACTTGCGCCATGTTTCATGTACCAATAGTTCCACATCTCTGGTGCTTCATGTACCACTGGCTACCTTAACTCATCGGACATAACAAAGAAACTACCACCACAGTATACAAACAATATACTGTATACATTCAGTGATGAAATATGCTAGCCCTGCTTGGGCTTCTAAACTCACTAAAACACATCACAACACCCTACAGACTATACAGAACAAAGCCCTCAAAATAATTGCTGGCTACACAGATACCACACCTACAGACCACCTACACCAGGAAACCAAAGTCCTCAAAATCAAGGATCACCTTGATATGAGAGGCACACAAATTCTTCGCTGCAGCCTCCACAAACCAACACTACCCACTACACTACATGGCAGAACACCCACACACAACAAGACACATCAAAACAACACCTAGCACTCGTTATAATACACAAATAATGTCTTCACTCCCACCTCGCCCACCCCAAGCCAGTAGCATATTTGCATTCAAATTACCCACCGATCCATCCAGTCACTCAAAGACAACACTCAGCTACATGCACGGCCCCCTGAAGTCCATCCCTCAGAACCCTCCTTTCCTGTGAGGACAGAGTCCACCTGGCTAGGGTGCCATGTGGGCACCATCCAGCCCTTTTGAGTCATCAGAGCAGCCTGGATGACTCCGTCCGGGACGTAACACAACACTGCACACTATTAAACACATTATGGAAGACTGCATAACACACAACCACTTACACCAACAACACAATATACATTCCTTGAGAGCCTTGTGGGAATACCCGGTCTCGGCCATGGTCTTCCTTAGGAGCTCGGGGTTGTTTGGCCAGGCAGCCTTGGGAACGACAACAACAACAACAACAACTACTATTAATGCTCATTGACCACAACCATAACCACCCTGCAGCACACACCTGTCAACCTGCCAAGCCTAAGCCATCATCACACGACTTTGACAAACACAATCCTACCACACCAGAGCCCTCACTACACCTATTTCAGCCACAGAGGAAGACAACATCTGGCTGCCCAAAACACCTCTGGTGCCACACAGAAAACTGAACGACACTGGGACCATTACCACCTCACACCTCAAGGCCTGGGATACATATATGGTGTTTCTATCTATAAGTGTAGTTTTTAAGAATCATAATAAATATGTGTAAAATTATCTCGGTGAGTTCCTTTACCAGTTAAAATAGTGATAATCCATCAACAGAGATATTGACACTAAGTGCCAGTTCTCCACATCAGCCGATTCAATAGCACTCATAATTATGAAATAACAATTCAAAGATCCTAAAGTTTGTAGTAGTCTTTGTTAACAGTAAATTTCTCAAAAACTTCTTTCACCGCACATTAGTGGTAATTATATTAGGTATATGTCAACACTCCTTTATACGTCTGTAAAACTATGCTTTGAGGCTACTGTAGTACTGTATACACTAAGGATAATGTGGGACAGGTTGGGAGACAGGTATTCTCACCTGGATGTCAACCAACTCACTCCAGGTATTTTTGGAAGAGTTAGGCACAGTATCCACTTCATCATCCGCTTATGGTCAAGGGGATACAGTAGTTAGGCACAGTATCCACTCCATCATCCGCTTATGGTCAAGTGGATACAGTAGTTAGGCACAGTATCCACTCCATTATCCGCTTATGGTCAAGTGGATACAGTAGTTAGGCACAGTATCCACTCCATTATCCGCTTATGGTCAAGTGGATACAGTAGTTAGGCACAGTATCGACTCCATCATCCGCTTATGGTCAAGTGGATACAGTAGTTAGGCACAGTATCCACTCCATCATCCGCTTATGGTCAAGTGGATACAGTAGTTAGGCACAGTATCCACTCCATCATCCGCTTATGGTCAAGTGGATACAGAGTAGTTAGGCACAGTATCCACTCCATTATCCGCTTATGGTCAAGTGGATACAGTAGTTAGGCACAGTATCCACTCCATTATCCGCTTATGGTCAAGTGGATACAGTAGTTAGGCACAGTATCCACTCCATCATCCACTTATGGTCAAGTGGATACAGTAGTTAGGCACAGTATCCACTCCATCATCCGCTTATGGTCAAGTGGATACAGTAGTTAGGCACAGTATCCACTCCATTATCCGCTTATGGTCAAGTGGATACAGTAGTTAGGCACAGTATCCACTCCATTATCCGCTTATGGTCAAGTGGATACAGTAGTTAGGCACAGTATCCACTCCATCATCCGCTTATGTGGGTTCCAATCCTGGTCAGGATGCCTCTCTCCCAACTGCATACACTGTTCATATTAAGGGGACAGTGGCTGTTTGTTTGCTCTTTTAATTCATTTATTCATAATATTATATCTTTTTAGTTTCCTCCCTAGACCTCCATCAAGCTTAGAAATACCCCCCTAGACCCCCCTTCAAGATAGATTTGTACATTTTTCGGTATATAAATGTCCCGGCCAAAGGCCGATTCCTCCTAAAATTACAGGCTCGCTATCGCTCACCAGGAAAAAGTCAACACCTAAATGGCACTAAGGGACCCAATATTGACAAAGAAATGGGGTGAAAGGTCATACAATCCCCAAACTAATGGAACCAGCGTCTTAAAATCTCAAATCTAGTGGGGATAAACATTAAGGAAAAGGGGGTCCAGAAAAACGGTCTGTCTCCCCCTTAACTTAGCAACTTATTAAATTGTAAAACTTGCAAAATAAACAAACCAAAACTTGGACGACACATGATAGAGACAAAAGAACTAATCAAAATCGCTATGTGGAAATAACGCTTAATAAAATAAAATAATAAAAGAACACAATTCTTTACAAGCAGTTACTACTGACTGGTTCAATTTATATTAATATTTTGTATATAGTAAAATATGTACGGTCGCGTAATGAGTGATGTCTCGGCACCAAGTATGTTTTGATCAATAATTGGTATCAACAATATCGAAGCTTCATTTCTTCATATCGAGTGAAATATACAAACATGTCCCTACACTTACCCATCCTATTCAACATCTGACAGACATTAATACAGCACAGAGCAAGCCAAACGTAATGACAGCTAAGACATGACTTATTAGCGCGACCGTACATTATTCTGCTTCTAGGTCCACTCCACACACCGCTGCCAACCAATCATGTTCGCTCATGGCGATTTAGAATGTTTGTTTTGCCTTTATATTGTATCGTCCCTGTTTTGGTTAGTTTATTTTGCAAGTTTTGCATTATAATAATCAAATAATAGTCATGCATATTGGAGGAGGATTTACTGCCAAGTTGATTTAAACATAGTATAATAGATAATCTAAAGTTTACTACTAATTTCATTATTGACATGACAAAGGTAATTATAAACTAACACATTTCCATCCATGTTTATTTTATATAGAAATTTACACAAACTTTTTATTAAAAATGCATATTAGTATATAGGTTAATTACTATGAAGGTTCCAAAACTATGCCAGGTTTTGTATGTATTGTTTTCAGAATAATAAGGGTGATGTGGACGACCTGACACAACCACTGTCGCAGTTACAATAATTATGCAATATTATAAAGTTGAGATTATAATAATTTTGGAATCCTGATGATATGCTAGTCAAATACTGTACTATAATACAAAATAACAAATATATATATGTTTGAATTTATAGCAGATCTCACAATATATAATTGAGAAACCAAGCTTACATACATTTGTTTTTGTCATACCAGTACATAAGTGGAACACATACAGTATATACACAATTTGAACATCCTTTTGCATTACGTAGTAATGGCTCAGACAGGGTTGACTTTCAGCAAAATTAATTTCAATAACAATAATATTTGGTGGGAATAGGTGAATCAAGAATTGGAGGAAATAGACTGGTAAGATTTAATGAATAACCTGACACCATCAGAAGGTGTAGTATTAATTAATATGTTTTCACCAACCAACTTTACTTCTAAACTCAATTAATGAAATCAACAAATACATGTGGAACTCCAAGGACTCGAACCTAGGATACTCACACCGAAATTCTGCGCATTTATGCATTACGCTATCAAGACAGTTGACAAATTATGCACAAGCCTACGATTTAATATTGTTACGAACTGGCACTCGGGTACACAAGGGCTCTCAATCAGGACTCGAATACGGCTCGCTGCCACAACGGAAACACACGATCCCAACCCCTGAGTACTGCCAGCCGAACAAAAAACACCAATACCCTCCAGAGTTCAATCTGCTATAACGGGGTATACAAGAACTCGGTACTAGTGTTCAACAACAGACTAATAAAGAGACAGGAATTATCTAGTCTGGTCAACAATCAAACAAAGAAGTAAGAAACAACAACACCAAAGAATAATGTTGGCCGAAGCCGAAGTAATCCACCCTTGACTAAGAACTTAAGAAGTCCTCCACCCTCTACTTCGGATCGGCACTATTACGTTACGTTAATTAATAGTCCTTAAGCATCGAGCAAGGAATCTTCTGAAAAAAGTTAGATGCTTCTCGGATGCTCGTAAGAAGTACGTATCGGATTTTGAACAGTAATTCAATAAGCAAAAACACTGGCAATTAAATACTATTAAAGGTTTAAATTGGCATAAGAATAATTAAAAGAATATGCAATAGTAAATGGCAAACATTAAAAAGAAGTACTCCGCAAATGCAACGGCAATAGCCTACTCGGATTGTGCTCGTGGGCCACTAATCACTAAAGTAGCCAAGCTTGCAACACATGAAATCAATAGTGCATAAACAATATCATACATAAGGAAAGCTTCAATACTATTCTGTATCTACTAATCGAGTAAAGTCTAGCTGGGGTACTGTGGGCAAAAGGTAGCAGTGACTGAGCAAAAACGGCTCGTAGCCTAGCGAAGTCCTCACAACTGTTTAAAGTATTACGTTAAAACTAACAAGTGCACTTTGAGAAATCCAGATCCCTTGTATCTGGTTTTCTCCCGGCTCCTTGACAAAGTAAAAACAAACTGTTAATAAAATACAGGGTGGTTAGGCTCTTGCCCTCACGCACTGTAAATTATTAACTCAACACAGTCAGCCGCGAAGACAACCTAGGCTTCACTGAACCGAAACGAGTATGCAGGTTTATCGCTTAGCCACTGCATCAAACAACAACTCGTAACACAGAAAAGCCTTACCCCAGTCTAGCATTACCTAGACTAGCAGAAAACAGGAATAATAATAATAACACTCAGGGAAATGCATATACAAGTGCAACAAACATAAATCAATCCTATTCTAAGTTAACCCTTCCAAAATAGGCTATCTAATAGGCAAGTATCTCGTTAGAACTCAAGCGATAATACGTTGGCTGACTAGCTCTGCACCAACGGGACCATGGAAGTTAAACAGGCAGGGAAAAGAGGAGATAAGAATGTAAGGTAGTAGAGAAAGTTCACATCAGTCAGAAGAATATATATAGTTAGCAAGGGAAATGAGAAGTCGCTCTGCCTAATGAGTTCTGATGAAAAAATGGCTAGACTTCCCTTTTATACCCGGCCCTCTAGTGAGCCCAACGTGAACTACTAAGGACCGCCCACTGACAACCATTACGTAATTTCTCTCTCTCCTCTGGGATACACAAAGGCTCCCCCAGCACTGAGGGAGGGAGGAGTGCTAGTGAGTTAGGCCTACCTCCTGCCTGGCGTACCCACTGACACCTAACTGTGGCTGTTTCTCTTCCCATCATTACAAATAAGTTTTACACATAATACTTATAACTAATGATATAAAAATAGAACTCGTTGACTCAGATGAAAACAAAATACATATTCATAATACTTATAGTACAACGGCTCACATGAACTAAGTTAGGAAACTCTACATAGACTACAGCCAAAGTTCCTGCCCTGACGATCCTAGCGAGAGTGGGGCATGACTAGGCGTTCTGTACAGCATGCTCACACTGGACATGCGTCACATTATTCAGTTTCGAAACCTGCATATTAATCTTAGCATGTACATACATTCCATTTTTGTTCTATGTGAGTGAAGGAGATAGATAGATAGATAGATAGATAGTTTATTGACCACAGCTTACATTTTTACATTAGTATCTAATACAAACACTTTTTAAAGTTAGAATATAGAATATAGAACTTTTGAATTTTAAACTACAACTGTAGTCCAACATAAGATTAATATCGTTATTTATTTATAACATATAAAATCATTAAAGGTAAACACTTTCATATTATTACATACACATTACCAAATATTAAAGATAAACAGACAACATATCGTTAACCACTTTACATATAACATCAGGCATAAACTGGTTTGAGAATAGATTTTCCATGGTTTCGAAGTTGTGAGTGTGTCTTAGATGTTGTGTGAGTGAACAATTCTGAACTACGTGTCGTTCCGTTTGTATTTCACCACAAACACATAGTCTTTCTTCGAGAGGTAAACGCCCGCGACCCCGTCTGTTCCATCTCCCTGTCTCACACGCTAAGGAATGACCCCTCACACGAAACCTAGTGAAAGATATTCGGTGAATTTCGTTTATGGTATATTTATTCTTGTAAACAAACGGTACTGTAAATTCTGGGTTTATTTCTTTATATGTCTTTCGTCTTGATGAATCGCTATTTGTAATGTTAATTGCAATCCTCTGCATAGATACGATTAAATCTACAACATCCTTCGATATAAAATCCTTTATCAGCCTGCTTACAATAGTATTTGTGTTGGTCACCGTTTTAATAACAAATGATAATGGATTATCGGTGTATTCAGACCTTTCCTGCCACATTGAATGACAACATTTGTGTTGCTTGTATTTAACTAGGTCTTGTAAAGGTGGATATCCTGACTCAACGTAACAAATATCATTACAAGTGGTTCGTCTCACACCGAGTAATTGCTTCAGACACCAGTTATACAATTTTATCATAGGTTTCATATCAGCGCCTACCCATGACTCACAACCATACAAAAGAGACGACATGAGCGCTGCTTCGAATACTCGACGTTTTACTACAAAAGGAACATCATTGTTTTTAGAAATAAAGGGAGACAACAGGGAGAACTGCCTGTAGCGAGTGCCTCCCCCAGAGTTGAAAGAGTGACAGGGCCAAAATCAAGGGACGTTTGAGCCAAAATTCGTGGACACACGTAGTTTGAAGCAATTTAAGTCATAGGAAGGAGGAAAGACTTATGAAATTATGAAAATATGGCATTAATTTGACGCAGTAGTTACATATATATGGATACATTATCTGTTAAGAGATTAAGTTTACCGTGATCTGAAAACAAACTGACTTTATTGAAGGGATATTCCAAACACAGGAAGACTATCAAGGAAAAGTGTGTTACTTACATGTACACATCAAGGTATTTGGTGAGTTGACTGTACTTTGTAATGTATTATTATTATTACTAATAACTTGGTTATATTCTCCCTTTACTATAATTAACAACTTCAGGATTACCAAGCGTTCTACGACTTTAGTTTGGCTAGCATTAGATGACTGAGCAGTTTACGAAGGACGCCTAGGTTTACTTTAGTTTGGCTAGCATTAGATGACTTTGAGCAGTTTACGAAGGACGCCTAGGTTTACTTTAGTTTGGCTAGCATTAGATGACTTTGAGCAGTTTACGAAGGACGCCTAGGTTTACTTTAGTTTGGCTAGCATTAGATGACTTTGAGCAGTTTACGAAGGACGCCTAGGTTTACTTTAGTTTGGCTAGCATTAGATGACTTTGAGCAGTTTACGAAGGACGCCTAGGTTTACTTTAGTTTGGCTAGCATTAGATGACTGAGCAGTTTACGAAGGACGCCTAGGTTTACTTTAGTTTGGCTAGCATTAGATGACTTTGAGCAGTTTACGAAGGACGCCTAGGTTTCTAAGGGGTCAAAACCAACTCAATTATACCTCTTGACTCCAACAGATCCTTCCTAAGTTAAATATAATCGTCAAATAATAGCCAAAATATAGTAATATAGCGCGTGATAGTCCTGAAGGTGCTAAGCCCTCCAGACATATAGCTCTAGTCTGGTCATACAGTACAGTCACTGTCAAAAGTCATGTACTATCTTCATCAATATAATCAATATAAATGCCACTTTATTGTCACCTTCACTAAAACGTTGTCAATCAAGTGCTTCATTATTGACAACGTTTATCTCATAGCTCCATCAAGTTATCACCAAATCGTTGTCAATCAAGTGCTTCATTATTGACAACGTTTATCTCATAGCTCCATCAAGTTATCACCAAATCGTTGTCAATAAAGCGCTTCATTATTGACAACGTTTATCTCATAGCTTGATCAAGTTATCACCAAAACGTTGTCAATAAAGCGCTTCATTATTGACAACGTTTATCTCATAGCTCCATCAAGTTATCACCAAAGTGTTGTCAATAAAGTGCTTTATTATTGACGTTTATCTCATAGCTCCATCAAGTTATCACCAAAACGTTGTCAATAAAGTGCTTCATTATTGACAACGTTTATCTCATAGCTTGATCAGGTTATCAGTAAATCGTTGTCAATAAAGTGCTTCATTATTGACAACGTTTATCTCATAGCTTGATCAGGTTATCAGTAAATCGTTGTCAATAAAGTGTTTCATTATTGACAACGTTTATCTCATAGCTTGATCAGGTTATCAGTAAATCGTTGTCAATAAAGTGTTTCATTATTGACAACGTTTATCTCATAGCTTGATCAGGTTATCAGTAAAACGTTGTCAATAAAGTATTTCATTATTGACAACATTTCGCTTATAACTTTATCTGGTTATCAACACAACATTGGTAATGAAGTGCTAGTCTTCAGTATTTTCACCAATTTCGTTTATATCTCTGATAAAGAATAAGACCTTAACACACTCAACAAACCCTTTACTATCCACATTATTATCAGTATATTGAAGGGTGTATTGTCTCGCATCAATAGAAGACATAAGTTTGAAGGTGGAACATGGCTTTTAATCACAACTTTATATGTTGACTGTACATTCCTTAGGCTATGTATCCTCAGTTATATAATACAACATCTACATTAATTAATTACATAATTATATGTAGCACTATAGTGTGGAACATTAATAATCTAATTATCTATTGTATTCTAAGGTACCGGTACAACTGTAGACATATCAAACAACTAGCCTACAAGTGCTGTCAAATATACAATATCTCCATTCATTAGTTATATACATTTAGGGAGATGTATAGCACTGTAGCATGGCACATTAATAATATAAGCATCATGTATTCTAACGTACCGGTACAACTGTAGACATATCAAACAACTAGCCTACAAGTGCTGTCAAATATACAATATCTCCATTCATTAGTTATATACATTTAGGGAGATGTATAGCACTGTAGCATGGCACATTAATAATATAAGCATCATGTATTCTAACGTACCGGTACAACTGTAGACATATCAAACAACTAGCCTACAAGTGCTGTCAAATATACAATCTCCATTCATTAGTTATATACATTTAGGGAGATGTATAGCACTGTAGCATGGCACATTAATAATATAAGCATCATGTATTCTAACGTACCGGTACAACTGTAGACATATCAAACAACTAGCCTACAAGTGCTGTCAAATATACAATATCTCCATTCATTAGTTATATACATTTAGGGAGATGTATAGCACTGTAGCATGGCACATTAATAATATAAGCATCATGTATTCTAACGTACCGGTACAACTGTAGACATATCAAACAACTAGCCTACAAGTGCTGTCAAATATACAATATCTCCATTCATTAGTTATATACATTTAGGGAGATGTATAGCACTGTAGCATGGCACATTAATAATATAAGCATCATGTATTCTAACGTACCGGTACAACTGTAGACATATCAAACAACTAGCCTACAAGTGCTGTCAAATATACAATATCTCCATTCATTAGTTATATACATTTAGGGAGATGTATAGCACTGTAGCATGGCACATTAATAATATAAGCATCATGTATTCTAACGTACCGGTACAACTGTAGACATATCAAACAACTAGCCTACAAGTGCTGTCAAATATACAATATCTCCATTCATTAGTTATATACATTTAGGGAGATGTATAGCACTGTAGCATGGCACATTAATAATATAAGCATCATGTATTCTAACGTACCGGTACAACTGTAGACATATCAAACAACTAGCCTACAAGTGCTGTCAAATATACAATATCTCCATTCATTAGTTATATACATTTAGGGAGATGTATAGCACTGTAGCATGGCACATTAATAATATAAGCATCATGTATTCTAACGTACCGGTACAACTGTAGACATATCAAACAACTAGCCTACAAGTGCTGTCAAATACAATATCTCCATTCATTAGTTATATACATTTAGGGAGATGTATAGCACTGTAGCATGGCACATTAATAATATAAGCATCATGTATTCTAACGTACCGGTACAACTGTAGACATATCAAACAACTAGCCTACAAGTGCTGTCAAATATACAATATCTCCATTCATTAGTTATATACATTTAGGGAGATGTATAGCACTGTAGCATGGCACATTAATATATAAGCATCATGTATTCTAACGTACCGGTACAACTGTAGACATATCAAACAACTAGCCTACAAGTGCTGTCAAATATACAATATCTCCATTCATTAGTTATATACATTTAGGGAGATGTATAGCACTGTAGCATGGCACATTAATAATATAAGCATCATGTATTCTAACGTACCGGTACAACTGTAGACATATCAAACAACTAGCCTACAAGTGCTGTCAAATATACAATATCTCCATTCATTAGTTATATACATTAGGGAGATGTATAGCACTGTAGCATGGCACATTAATATAAGCATCATGTATTCTAACGTACCGGTACAACTGTAGACATATCAAACAACTAGCCTACAAGTGCTGTCAAATATACAATATCTCCATTCATTAGTTATATACATTTAGGGAGATGTATAGCACTGTAGCATGGACATTAATAATATAAGCATCATGTATTCTAACGTACCGGTACAACTGTAGACATATCAAACAACTAGCCTACAAGTGCTGTCAAATATACAATATCTCCATTCATTAGTATATACATTTAGGAGATGTATAGCACTGTAGCATGGCACATTAATAATATAAGCATCATGTATTCTAACGTACCGGTACAACTGTAGACATATCAAACAACTAGCCTACAAGTGCTGTCAAATATACAATATCTCCATTCATTAGTTATATACATTTAGGGAGATGTATAGCACTGTAGCATGGCACATTAATAATATAAGCATCATGTATTCTAACGTACCGGTACAACTGTAGACATATCAAACAACTAGCCTACAAGTGCTGTCAAATATACAATATCTCCATTCATTAGTTATATACATTTAGGGAGATGTATAGCACTGTAGCATGGCACATTAATAATATAAGCATCATGTATTCTAACGTACCGGTACAACTGTAGACATATCAAACAACTAGCCTACAAGTGCTGTCAAATATACAATATCTCCATTCATTAGTTATATACATTTAGGGAGATGTATAGCACTGTAGCATGGCACATTAATAATATAAGCATCATGTATTCTAACGTACCGGTACAGCTGTAGACATATCAAGCAAGTATTGGCGCATATTTGACCATTTCATTCAGCTTAGGAAGGACCTATAGCAATTGAAAGTCTACTACACCCTATTCATTATAAGTAGGCCAACAATGTGACTCCTAAGCTCTGACACTATAACAGAGCAAATGGGCTGTACATTTCCACTTCTCCTCCCTGGTTGACTATTTTCAAATAATAACAATATTTGCTTGATTACTTAAGTCGTTTTTTAGGTATAGAGGTTAGTAGTTAAGATTGTTGGTGCTACTATATTTCCTTGTAACTAGCACAGACCCTTCCTAAGCTAAATAATGTAACCTAAGTATAGGTATAATAACAATAAAAAGTCATCACCGACACTGTACTCATGCCTGAGTTAATTATTTTCCTCACTCAGTGTTCACAGTGTTCATCTATCTATCTAGGCTATCTATTTAATCAGGCACATTCCCCAATTTTTGTTTTCTGGGGGTGGCCGACTCATGACAGAATCCGAACAGGAACAATACAACACAAAAGAAAAACAATGAACACACAAAAACAAAACACAAATTAACATATATCTAGGTTACCCAGGAGAAGACCCAGAGACCAGGGATCATCAAGGTCACTCCAGCAGTCCCCCAGCGCCCGACCACCCGGAGAAGTTCCGGTCTCAGCATGCAGACATGCAGCGGAGCCGCCACCACAAGCCCGCCCACCACGCTTCCAGGCGCACCCTGTATATATACCGGCTCCCTGGGTCAGGCGCCTGACGGACTATTATCTAGTCCAACTGGTGCCGTACCCCTTCTCCGAAATGCATGCGTTTTCACTCATCAATTCACAAGCATTCTCCATTCATTCCTGTTTATTATCACTTCTCTTGCCTGATCTATAGTTATTCCTTTATCTTCCAAAGCTTGTCCTACACAGTCTCTCCATCTCAGTGGGAGTCTTCCTACCCCTCTATCTCCCTTTGTATCTGACTCACATATTCTATTTGTAAGCCTTTCATCTTCCATTCATTCAACATGACCATACCAGCTCAGCACCCTTCTGTCCACTCTGGTCGACAAATGTTCCTGCTGTCCCACTCTCCTATGTATCTCTTCATTCCTCAATCTGTCTCTACGAGTCACTCCACACATACTCTTCAAGCAGTTCATCTCTATCATATCCAGCTTTCTTCTCTCCTTTGCCTTCAGAGCCCAAGTTCTCAGCCCCATACATTACTGTTGGTACAACAAACCGTGGATTCATTTCACTTTTAACTTTCATTCTGAGATTTCTTACTTTCCAAATACTCCCCATTGCTCCGAAAACTTTCCTTCCTTCACATACTCTCTGTTTTACCTCCAATTCCATACCTTCATTCCTGCTTATCGCTCCTCCTAGATATTTAAAACACTCTACTTGTTTCAATAGTAATTCTTCATAATATGTAATTATTAGCATACAGCTCATTTAATCTGAACATCAATGTAAATGGTTATATTCGCATAAATAACATCGCAGGAACACGCACACATTTGTCAGTAACTGTACATCCTTATTATTATTGCTATTTAAAAGAATGTTATTGATTGAAAAATGGCCGTCTGCATCACTGAAACAACTCAGAAGCTTTAGGTTGTTGAGAATATAGTCTATGTGTTTGGGAATACTGAAAGCAACTGTATCTTAGAGGTCCTGTGGTAGGAGAGATCGGTCATCTTGTTCTTTGGATGCCATTTTGGTGATGTAATTATCAAACAAGTTGGTAATTATTTACGTTTTATCATGTAGACTTTAGAAGCAAGACTAAACAATATATCTTGAGCCAGTATTGTTGAATGTTTATTATGGGAATGGTCATATTTGATTATAAAGAGATCTTTATAACTCCAGTGGCACCAATATGGCGGAGGTTGACCGATCTCTCTACCCAATATATCATCATCATAATACATTAGATGTATTCTTAAAGTTGTCATAACATAACATACTATCCTATTACAACACATAACCCCTAAAGGGCGGCCATTTTGACCTTTAGCCATCATTATATGTATTCTTAAAGTTGT
The DNA here is from genome assembly GCA_032716605.1 of Paralithodes platypus. Taxonomy (NCBI): domain Eukaryota; kingdom Metazoa; phylum Arthropoda; class Malacostraca; order Decapoda; family Lithodidae; genus Paralithodes; species Paralithodes platypus. The sequence goes on from CM064559.1 coordinate 682,426, forward strand.
CATAACATAACATACTATCCTATAAAGACAATGAACGGAGGAAGGAAAAACACAGATAAAACAAAAAGGTCCATGTGCCTAAAGGCATCCTCCATTCGTAAAATGTTTGTAACAACTGGATTTAAACATTTGTAGATTGTAAGTTTGTGGAAAGCAATTCGAGGGAAGTGAATTCCAAAGAGTAGTAGTTCTAGGGATAAATTAATTTTGATAAGCAGAAGTTCTGCATTGTGGAGGAGAAAGTGTAAATTCATGGGCGCTCTCAGCTGCCCTAGTTCTACGGGGAAAGATGTGGAGAGGCGGCACAATTGAAGCAAGTTCCTCGGAACAATTGCTGTGGAAATATCTGTAGAATAATGCAAGGGATGCAACGTTTCTTCGTATGGATAATGTAGGAAGGTCCTGTGTGATTGCAGGGTTATTGATTAATCTAATAGCTTTATTTTGAATTTTGTCCAACTGCCTCAATGCAACCACTCCACTTCCACTCCACAGAGGTGAACAGTAATCCATCTGAGAACGCACATGACTTTTATATATTACGGCCAACTGCTCGTCAGTGAAGAATTCTCGAACTCTGTACATGAGTCCCAGTTTTTTAGAGGCATTCTTAGCAATGCCTCTAACATAATGTGTCCAGCTCAAGTTAGTAGTTAATGTTACACCGAGAATGTCAATACTAGGGGAAGTGGGAATATTTACATCATTAAAAAATATATGGGAGTCAGTGAGATTCTGTCGGTTAGAACATTGAATGTACTTGGTGTTCTGTGCATTAAAGGAAACTAGATTCTTTTGTCCCCATTCTTCAATTCTAGAAAGGTCCTGCATAACCCCTAACAACACATAACCCCTAAAGGGCGGCCATTTTGGCCTTTTGCCATCATCTTTAACCCATTATTTCTCTCTATAGGAAAGGGCTAGAGTCATAGCTAAGTAGCACATGATCAGGGTCCTTATCTTGGCTGCAAATAAACACAAAACAATTGTCTGTAGCTTTCTTCATCTTCCTGTGGGGACAAGTTGAATATTGGTATTTTTGGCCGTCTAGGCACTCTAAAATACCCAAGGATGTTATGGTGTGTGTGAGAGGTGTGCTAAAGTGTCCCAGACAACTCTCTCAACCGTCTGTGAGGGTGAGTACCCCCACCCGCTATATGCCACTCAAGCCAAGACAATGATGGAAGTATTGTTCAAGTTTGTGGGTGTCGGCCGCCCTTTAGGGGTTAAACATTATTATTCATATAATACAATCAGGTTCATAATAGTGTTCAGTAATGTAACTTTATAACTTACTGACTAACTTACATACCCTATATTTGATGTTACTAAATATTGATATAGATTGTTATAAATATATTTAGAAGGTGTGGGACAAAGTTAGGATGCTCACATAAGCCACATGTCCATCGTTTTTGGTCCGATTAGTTCGATTGATGGCTAAAGATGGGGCATCGTGACTATCCAAAATATTGCCAGGGTCCATCGCGGCCATTTAAAATCCTTACTGTTTGTTTTTGTTAATTTTGGATCGCCTCATTGAGCAAATATAATGTTTTGCGTGCCCTCATTAAGCACCTGTATCTCATTTGAAGCCACTTATGACATAACTGAAACACAATGACATTTACTTGTCACTGGTTTCATTGATGCACCACTTGTTTCTATTACAGTATTATAAACTTTTACTTGTCACTGGCCTACTACTATTACTATAACTATTACTTGTCACTGGTTTCATTGATGCATCACTTGTTTCTATAACAGTATTATTAACTTTTACTTGTCACTGGCCTACTACTATTACTATAACTATTACTTGTCACTAGTTTCATTGATGCATCACTTGTTTCTATAACAGTATTATAAACTTTTACTTGTCACTGGCCTACTACTATTACTATAACTATTACTTGTCACTAGTTTCATTGATGCATCACTTGTTTCTATTACAGTATTATAAACTTTTACTTGTCACTGGCCTACTACTATTACTATAACTATTACTTGTCACTGGTTTCATTGATGCATCACTTGTTTCTATAACAGTATTATTAACTTTTACTTGTCACTGGCCTACTACTATTACTATAACTATTACTTGTCACTGGTTTCATTGATGCATCACTTGTTTCTATAACAGTATTATACACTTTTACTTGTCACTGGCCTACTACTATTACTATAACTATTACTTGTCACTGGTTTCATTGATGCATCACTTGTTTCTATAACAGTATTATACACTTTTACTTGTCACTGGCCTACTACTATTACTATAACTATTACTTGTCACTAGTTTCATTGATGCATCACTTGTTTCTATAACAGTATTATACACTTTTACTTGTCACTGGCCTACTACTATTACTATAACTATTACTTGTCACTGGTTTCATTGATGCATCACTTGTTTCTATTACAGTATTATAAACTTTTACTTGTCACTGGCCTACTACTATTACTATAACTATTACTTGTCACTGGTTTCATTGATGCATCACTTGTTTCTATGATGGTATTATGTTCTAATTTAATCCCTACACAGCTTTATCCTTGTGGAGAGTTTCCGCATCATTGACAACTCTCTAACCAAAGAGTCAATGTGTTTTTCTGTTTTACATTACTGGTAAAGCTGGAGAGCTTTAATTACCGTCAACTGTTATCCATATCTTCATTCTGGCAACGTTTTTAAACTATTTTGCACTGGCACTGACAACTAAACTGTTGGTAGATTATCATAGATGACACTTATTATTAACGTGTATTTCAGAAGGCATCATCACAGAATGCCGGGTCTCTCTTAAATGACGTACTTTCCACTCCCTCAAGTGATGTAGTACTATTTTATATTGTTATTTATACCAAATCATCCTACTTGGAACTTTGTCAGTACACACTTTCCTCACACGTCTTTCAAATCACTCTCACCCTTATTCTGTCCAACTCTTTTACCCAAGAGTGAACCGTTCTCTCAGTGTTTGTTTTACATTACTGGTAAACACACTTTGCCACATTATTTTCTGTCTTCCTACAACAGCAAGGTAACTCACTGTCGGTATCTTTGTCCCTTTTCACTTTTGTTGCTAACACTGTGTTGTTTTTTCATCACTTCAAAAAGGTCCACTAACACTGGGTCCCTACTAACTGCTTGGTGAACAGAGGCTCGGCTTGCTTGGTGAACAGAGGCTCGGCTGTTAATATTGGCCATTTATCTCACTCTGTCCATTATAGCATAATAATCCTACACTAACACTGGGTCCCTACTAACTGCTTGGTGAACAGAGGCTCGGCTGTTAATATATTGGCCATTTATCTCACTCTGTCCATTATAGCATAATAATCCTACACTAACACTGGGTCCCTACTAACTGCTTGGTGAACAGAGGCTCGGCTGTTAATATATTGGCCATTTATCTCACTCTGTCCATTATAGCATAATAATCCTACACTAACACTGGGTCCCTACTAACTGCTTGGTGAACAGAGGCTCGGCTGTTAATATATTGGCCATTTATCTCACTCTGTCCATTATAGCATAATAATCCTACACTAACACTGGGTCCCTACTAACTGCTTGGTGAACAGAGGCTCGGCTGTTAATATATTGGCCATTTATCTCACTCTGTCCATTATAGCATAATAATCCTACACTAACACTGGGTCCCTACTAACTGCTTGGTGAACAGAGGCTCGGCTGTTAATATATTGGCCATTTATCTCACTCTGTCCATTATAGCATAATAATCCTACACTAACACTGGGTCCCTACTAACTGCTTGGTGAACAGAGGCTCGGCTGTTAATATATTGGCCATTTATCTCACTCTGTCCATTATAGCATAATAATCCTACACTAACACTGGGTCCCTACTAACTGCTTGGTGAACAGAGGCTCGGCTGTTAATATATTGGCCATTTATCTCACTCTGTCCATTATAGCATAATAATCCTACACTAACACTGGGTCCCTACTAACTGCTTGGTGAACAGAGGCTCGGCTGTTAATATATTGGCCATTTATCTCACTCTGTCCATTATAGCATAATAATCCTACACTAACACTGGGTCCCTACTATGTTCCATGTTCATGTCTCTCTACATTAATCATTTCTTATGAACAAAGTTTTCTGGGAACTATATATTTTGACTGTACCAATATTACATTATAATAGGATGATGATGATGTCTGGTCTGAGGATTTCTTGGCAGTGTTCTTCCTTCTTACCACTCTCACTGTCACTCAAACCGGTTGAGGGAGTCCTCGCTGTCAAGAGAGTTAGTATATTACCAAACCAATGTTGTGCTTGTTGTGATGTTGACAATAATAATATCATGATAATAAACAATGATGCTCAGATTAGGCTTATATTAACCCTTTCAGTAACAGGATCTTTCGTAGTATCTTAGTAACACTAGACGATTATATACAGCCTAGGAAGGTCCTCTAGCACTCAAAGTGGTTAAATATATTATATACAGCCTAGGAAGGTCCTCTAACACTCAAAGTGGTTAAATATATTATATACAGCCTAGGAAGGTCCTCTAACACTCAAAGTGGTTAAATATATTATATACAGCCTAGGAAGGTCCTCTAGCACTCAAAGTGGTTAAATATATTATATACAGCCTAGGAAGGTCCTCTAGCACTCAAAGTGGTTAAATATATTATATACAGCCTAGGAAGGTCCTCTAGCACTCAAAGTGGTTAAATATATTATATACAGCCTAGGAAGGTCCTCTAACACTCAAAGTGGTTAAATATATTATATACAGCCTAGGAAGGTCCTCTAGCACTCAAAGTGGTTAAATATATTATATACAGCCTAGGAAGGTCCTCTAGCACTCAAAGTGGTTAAATATATTATATACAGCCTAGGAAGGCCCTCTAGCACTCAAAGTGGTTAAATATATTATATACAGCCTAGGAAGGCCCTCTAGCACTCAAAGTGGTTAAATATATTATATACAGCCTAGGAAGGCCCTCTAGCACTCAAAGTGGTTAAATATTATATACAGCCTAGGAAGGCCCTCTAGCACTGAAAGTGGTTAAATATATTATATACAGCCTAGGAAGGCCCTCTAGCACTCAAAGTGGTTACATATTACATATTACAAAGTGGTTACATATTGAGTTGCTCTCTGACCCCTGATCAGTTGCTCTCTGACCCCTGACCTGTGCGGACGTCCCCAGTGACCGCTAGTGAACCTGTTTACCCTTAGTGAGGTCCTAGTGAACTTTCATAGTGATGGCTGTTGTTGATGAGTCTGCTGTCTCCTCCCATACTCTCCAGCTTTGTCTTGCTTTGCAAGAGAGACTGGAGAGTGTGGAGCAGGAGATTCAGTGTCTCAAAGATGAAAACTTGGCCTTGAGACTAGCTATGGCGGAGAAGAAGTGTGAGGCTACCGGAAGTGTTCCCAGGGATCGTGAAGCCCCTTGGAAAGTGGTGTCAACTAGTGCAACGGCCTGCAAGCTGAAAAGGCAGCCAGTCAAGACCCACAACAACTTCAGCACCTTGGCTGATGAGAGTGATGGCGATGAAGTGGCGATCATCGAGGCAGTGAGAGGGGGGGGGGGGAAGTCTGCTGCTGTTGCTGCAACAACTGCTGCTACACGCGGACAAAAGGAAAAAGCTAAGTCTGTTTTCATTGTCGGTGATTCATTGGTTAGATACCTTGGCAGGGCAACAAACACTCAGGTTGGTAAAGTTGTCTGCGTGCCTGGTGCCGGAGTCGGGAGGGTGGCTGAGAAGATAGATGCTGTCATGGAAGTGAGTGGGGAGGACCCCATCATCTTCCTCAACGCAGGGAGCAACGACATATGGAGATGCAGGACTGAGGAGTTGCTCTCCAAGTATCAGGAAATGTTGGAGAGGATCAAGGAAAAAGGTGGAGTTCCTGTGGTAAACAGTATCCTGCCTAGAAGAGGGGTAAGGAAGGAATGGTCCTCCAGGGCTATTGGTGTAAATAGCCGGCTGGAGAAGTATTGTAAGGCAAATACTATTCCATTCCTGGATAACTGGTCCCTCTTTTATGGTAAGGATGAACTGTATGCCCAGGATGGAGTACATCTCTCTCGACTAGGAGTTTCGACCTTGGCCAGCTCACTCGACAAGATTGTTGCGGGGTTTCGTTAAAAAAACCTGGGTGTGTAAGTAAAATACTGTCTCCATATGGAGCAGGTACTTCATGTGACAAACCAGTGAGTAAAATAGAAATAATCAGTCAAGATAGTGCGGATATAGTGATGTGTAATAGTAGTATCGATAACACTACACATGTAACTGATAGTAAAGATGAGAATACTGATAGAGTAGAATTTCCGTCTAGAGCTAGTAGTTCAACAGGAAATAATAAGTTAGCTAAACACAATAGAAAATTAGTTGCAAATAAAAGTAATAGGTTGAGGGTATATTATACAAATTGTAGGAGTTTATGTAACAAAATGAACGAACTTAGAGCACTCGTTAGCACAGAAAATATAGACATAATAGCGCTAACTGAAACGTGGATTAATACAGAATCTAGGCATTTTTTAGCAGAATTTGATATTCCAGGATATAGTTTGTTTAAATATGACCGAACAAGTAGGAGGGGCGGGGGTATAGCAGTGTTTGTCAGGAGTACATTAAAAAGCTGTATTAAATCAGGTATTAGACTAAATAATGATAATGAAAGTGTTTGGGTAGAAGTTAACGAAGGTAGTGAGACCATAGTTATTGGAGTTATATATAGACCGCCTAATATGAGTAGAAATGGCGGAAAATCGTTATGGGAGGAAATTAAAATAGCATCAAGGTTTAGCAATGTGTGCATTATGGGGGATTTTAATTTTCCGAACATTGATTGGCAGCACCAAATAGGCGACTCCGATTCAGTAGAGTTTATAGAGGTAGTACAAGATAGTTTTTTATTTCAATTCATAGATACGCCGACTAGAGGTATTAATATTCTTGATTTAGTTTTCAGTAACAATGAACATATGATAAATAATGTAGAGATTGGTGACCACCTAGGAAATAGCGATCATAAATCTATTTATTTTAATATACAATGGACAGGGAATGCTAAAGAGAATACGACACTTATCCCAGATTTCAGAAAAGCCGATTATGGTGGGCTAAGAAGAGACTTAAGGGTGGACCCTATTGTTAAGCGATTAAGTCAGGATATGCCAGAGTTAAACTTGCCACCTACATATAACCAGTTTATTGCTTCACTCCACAATGCTCAAAATAAATATATCCCTAAAAGAAGATTTAGATCGACGCAGAACCAACCAAAATGGATGACTAATAAGCTAATAGATCTTATAGGAAAAAAGAAAGGAATATATCGAAAAATAAAGAAAGGTGAAAATCATTTACATATATACTATCAGACTCTATCAAGACAGGTCAAAAAGGAAATCAGGAAAGCAAAAAGAAATTATGAAATAAGGATAGCCAGCGACTCAAAAAATAACCCTAAAGCTTTTTACCAACTATATAAATCTAAAGTTAGAGATGAAATAGGCCCCCTAAAAACTTCAATAGGAGAAATAACAGAAAATGATTTAGAAATGTGCAGTACATTAAATAGTCAGTTTCTTTCCGTTTTCACTAATGAAAATTTGGCACAGATTCCAGAAGTCATTATGGTATATAGTGATAGTATAGAAAATATGTTAAGTACAGTTAGTATAAGTAGAAATGATGTGCTTAAGGAAATTGACAGACTGAAACCTCAAAAATCGCCTGGTCCTGACGAGGTATATGCTAGAGTATTAAAAGAATGCAGAGATGAGTTAAGTAGTCCATTAGCATTTATATTTAACAAGTCATTAGAAACAGGTTTAGTTCCAGAAGCTTGGAAGCTTGCAAATGTAGTTCCGATCTTCAAAAAAGGTGATAAATCGATAGCATCCAATTACCGTCCCATTAGTCTCACATCAATCATAGGAAAGTTGCTAGAGTCTATTATTGCTAGGAAAATTAGAAGCCACTTAGTAAAATTTAACTTAATAAATTCTTCTCAGCATGGATTCACTCAGGGACGTTCTTGCCTTACTAATTTGCTTAGCTTTTTCTCAGAGGTATATGAAGCAGTAGATAGTGACAAGTCATATGATTATTATTTATTTAGATTTCAGTAAAGCCTTCGACAGAGTCCCTCATGAGAGATTGATGAGAAAGGTTGAGGCACATGGAATAGGAGGGTCGTTGTTGGGATGGATTAGGTCATGGTTAATTGGTAGGAAACAGAGAGTCAGCATAAATGGTACCAAGTCAGAGTGGGGAGCAGTCAAAAGTGGTGTCCCCCAGGGATCGGTATTAGGTCCCCTGTTGTTTCTTATATACATAAATGACCTAGATTTAGGTATAACTAGTAGGATAAGTAAATTCGCAGACGATACTAAAATGGGGAGATCAATTGATTCAGATAGCGATATAGAGTGCCTCCAAAGGGATCTAGATACCTTACATGAATGGTCAGTAAATTGGCAGATGAAGTTTAACATTGACAAATGCAAGGTATTAAAGATAGGGAAGATGCAAACAAATGTTAAATATAAACTAGCTAATTTAGAATTAGAAAATTCAGACTGCGAGAAAGATCTAGGTGTGTTTGTTAGCAATGATTTGAAGCCTAGAAAACAGTGTATAAGCGTTCGTAATAAGGCAAACAGGATTCTCGGGTTCATCTCTAGGAGTGTGAGTAACAGAACTGCTGATGTTATCTTAAAACTTTACTTGTCATTAGTGAGACCCCATATGGATTATGCTGTCCAATTTTGGTGTCCTTATTACAGAATGGACATAGATTCATTGGAGAGAATTCAGCGTAGAATGACAAAAATGATCCATAATATTAGAAATTTTCCGTATGAAGAAAGGTTGAAGAAATTAGGTTTACATTCGTTAGAGAGACGCAGAGTTAGAGGGGATATGATAGAGGTGTTCAAGGGGGTTAGTGGGATTAACAAAGGGGACATGACAAATGTACTAAAGCTCAGTGATAGCGAAAGAACTCGTACCAATGGTTTCAAATTAGATAAATTTCGTTTCAGAAAAGATATAGGCAAATATTGGTTTGGTAACAGAGTTGTAGATGGGTGGAATAGGCTACCAAGTGATATAGTGGGATCAAGAACGAGCCTATAATTGGGCTTTGTAATTGGGGTTGTGTGGGACAGGGATCTGCCTTGCTTAGGCCAATCGGCTTTCTGCAGACTCCCATTTTCTTATGTTCTTATGTTCTTATATATTATATACAGCCTAGGAAGGTCCTCTAACACTCAAAGTGGTTAAATATATTATATACAGCCTAGGAAGGCCCTCTAACACTCAAAGTGGTTAAATATATTATATACAGCCTAGGAAGGCCCTCTAGCACTCAAAGTGGTTAAATATATTATATACAGCCTAGGAAGGCCCTTAACACTCAAAGTGGTTAAATATATTATATACAGCCTAGGAAGGCCCTCTAGCACTCAAAGTGGTTAAATATATTATATACAGCCTAGGAAGGCCCTCTAGCACTCAAAGTGGTTAAATATATTTAAATTAACCCTTTATATGGACAAGGAATCTATGCTTTAATATATTCTTCTGCTTTAATATATTCTTCTATTGTATTACATTTCGGAAGAAATTAGAGAGTTAATTAATACAGTTTATTCCCCTTCTACCTTTCTCTCTCTCTCTCTCTCTCTCTCTCTCTCTCTGTATATATATATATATATATATATATATATATATATATATATATATATATATATATATATATATACACCAGTAGGAAGAATAGGGACAATATGTTGCTGAGCTCCATCTTTATTAACACATTTTCGGCCACAACCAGAGGCCATCTTCAGGTGTACATTATGATCCTAGACAATGACAAAATGCGTTATTTAAAATGAAAGTGGATCTAAAAAGTAAGTTTAATACAATATGAATTAACACCAAAACCAATATAAAATACATAAGAGAACTACCTTCACCTCAGTAAACAGCAACCACAGTAAGACTAAACAGTAATAAGAAAATCATGTTTACGTTACCTAACCTATCATTCAAACTTAAACCCTAAACAAACAAAAAATAAAACAAAAACAAATGAATTATATCGCTCAATAGTCTATGAATTATTGGCAATGTTCAACTCAGGTTTCAATTTTTCAATGAGCAATTTTTCACCGATCAATGTTTCATAATGGCTATAGAATCTCGCAATTACTTTAAAGTCCTGTATACTAAACGCATGGTCTTCCTCGTGTGCGTGGTTCCTAATGGCCGAAAAAGAAGCAGTTTGTAACAATTATATATATATATATATATATATATATATATATATATATATATATATATATATATATATATATATATACTGGATTTGAATATTGTACAAAGTGAGTGAAATGGGTGTGTTGACATAGATATGACCTACTTTGACTTACATCATTTTATAACATTATATTATTTTGTTTGTTTACCAGTCTATATATTAACTAATGACTTACTATTATATAATGTATATGTAGAAGGAAATAATGGTTATTACATAAACTAACTAGAACCACAATAGCGGCATTTAGTGAAGATTATCGTTTCGTATTAGCCTGGTCCCGATGAGGTATATGCCAGAGTATTAAAAGAATGCAGAGATGAGTTAAGTTACCCATTAACATTTCTTTTTAACAATTCATTAGAAACAGGTATAGTTCCAGAAGCTTGGAAGCTTGCAAATGTAGTTCCGATTTTCAAAAAAGGTGATAAATCAATAGCATCCAATTACCGTCCCATTAGTCTCACTTCAATCATAGGAAAGCTACTAGAGTCAATTATTGCTAGGAAAATGAGAAACCACTTAGAAACATTTAACTTAATCAATTCTTCTCAGCATGGATTCACACAGGGACGTTCTTGCCTTACTAATTTGCTTAGTTTTTCTCAGAGGTATATGAAGCAGTAGATAATGACAAGGCATACGATATTATATATTTAGATTTCAGTAAAGCTTTCGACAGAGTCCCTCATGAGAGATTGATGAGAAAGGTTGAGGCACATGGAATAGGTGGGGCGTTGTTGGGATGGATTAGGTCATGGCTAATTGGTAGGAAACAGAGAGTCAGCATAAATAGTACCAAGTCAGAGTGGGGAGCAGTCAAAAGTGGTGTCCCCCAGGGATCGGTATTAGGTCCACTGTTGTTTCTTATATACATAAATGACCTAGATTTAGGTATAACTAGTAGGATAAGTAAATTCGCAGACGATACTAAAATAGGGAGATCAATTGATTCAGATAGCGATATAGAGTGCCTCCAAAGGGATCTAGATACCTTACATGAATGGTCAGTAAATTGGCAGATGAAGTTTAACATTGACAAATGCAAGGTATTAAAGATAGGGAAGATGCAAACAAATGTTAAATATAAACTAGCTAATTTAGAATTAGAAAATTCAGATTGCGAGAAAGATCTAGGTGTTTGTTAGCAATGATTTGAAGCCTAGAAAACAGTGTATAAGCGTTCGTAATAAGGCAAACAGGATTCTCGGGTTCATCTCTAGGAGTGTGAGTAACAGAACTGCTGATGTTATCTTAAAACTTTACTTGTCATTAGTGAGACCCCATATGGATTATGCTGTCCAATTTTGGTGTCCTTATTACAGAATGGACATAGATTCATTGGAGAGAGTACAGCGTAGAATGACAAAAATGATCCATATATTAGAAATCTTTCGTATGAAGAAAGGTTGAAGAAATTAGGTTTACATTCGTTAGAGAGACGCAGAGTTAGAGGGGATATGATAGAGGTGTTCAAGTGGGTTAGTGGGATTAACAAAGGGGACATGACAAATGTACTAAAGCTCAGTGATAGCGAAAGAACTCGTACCAATGGTTTCAAATTAGATAAATTTCGTTTCAGAAAAGATATAGGCAAATATTGGTTTGGTAACAGAGTTGTAGATGGGTGGAATGGACTACCAAGTGCTATAGTGGGATCTAAAACTGTAGGGAGCTTTAAGATAAAATTGGATAAGCATATGGACGAGAAGGGTTGGGTGTGAAGGGGGATCAGCCGGGTTGGGCCAATCAGCGCTCTGCAGACCCCCCTAATCCTGCGTTAATCTCTAACCGTTTTGGTAAGATGATCCTCAGGGTATTAGAGTGTGAAGCCTATAATTGGGCTTTGTAATTGAATTGGGGTTGTGTGGGACAGGGATCTGCCTTGCTTAGGCCAATCGGCTTTCTGCAGACTCCCATTTTCTTATGTTCTTATGTTCTTATGTATTAGCCTACAGTATTGTATAGTAGTATAATTATTAGTTCAGATAAATGAACACATTCTCGTCCGACACCTGAGCATGAATGTATAGTAACAAATACTAAAGTCCTGCACTTGTTCTCTATCAATGAAGCCAAACACAAAACTATTAAATGTTTGAGAGCAGCTCAACAACTGCATCATCAACATTATAGGGTGGGAGGATATTATTGTTTTGGACTGTACATTAGTCCATGGAGTAGTACAACCACTTGACTTATAAGCTTAACCCTTTCCGTATACATCAACATTATAGGGTGGGAGGATATTATTGTTTTGGACTGTACATTAGTCCATGGAGTAGTACAACCACTTGGCTTATAAGCTTAACCCTTTCCGTATACATCAACATTATAGGGTGGGAGGATATTATTGTTTTTGACTGTACATTAGTACAACCACTTGGCTTATAAGCTTAACCCTTTCCGTATACATCAACATTATAGGGTGGGAGGATATTATTGTTTTTGACTGTACATTAGTATAACCACTTGGATTATAAGCTTAACCCTTTCCGTATACATCAACATTATAGGGTGGGAGGATATTATTGTTTTTGACTGTACATTAGTACAACCACTTGGATTATAAGCTTAACCCTTTCCGTATACATCAACATTATAGGGTGGGAAGATATTATTGTTTTTGACTGTACATTAGTACAACCACTTGGATTATAAGCTTAACCCTTTCCGTATACAAGGATACGTTTCTTACTTTTATTCTGGCTGTCAGTAGATGATTTTAGTCAGTTGAGGAACAAGTTGAAGGAGCGAGAAGTTAGTGGAGATAGTATTAACCTTTTGTTAGTTCCACCAGTCCTTCCGTAAGGAAACATTTGGATTTATACATTTGCTCACTTACATATTTATATAAAGTAATAAATAATAATAATGTTCAGGTTACTTATATAGCGCCATTTATCTCTAGCCCTCGCTCAGAAATTCAATAGCGCTCAACCAAGTTTATTACCAGACACTATTACCCATTTCATTGCTCAAGGGAAAGGTATGCGAAACCTTCATGCTGGCATTGAAACCAGTTATTCCTAAATTACAGCCTCACTTTCACTCACCAATAAAAATGTCCCGGCTGAAGGCCATTCCAGAAGGGTGGGAGGCCGAAACGTTCTCACTCAAAAATGTCCGGCTGAAGGCCAGTTATTCCTAAATTACAGCCTCACTTTCACTCAGCCAAACAAAAATGTCCCGGCTGAAGGCCAGTTATTCCTAAATTACAGCCTCACTTTCACTCACCCAAATAAAAATGTCCCGGCTGAAGGCCAGTTATTCCAGAATTACAGCCTCACTTTCACTCACCCAAATAAAAATGTCCCGGCTGAAGGCCAGTTATTCCAGAATTACAGCCTCACTTTCACTCGCCCAAATAAAAATGTCCCGGCTGAAGGCCAGTTATTCCAGAATTACAGCCTCACTTTCACTCGCCCAAATAAAAATGTCCCGGCTGAAGGCCAGTTATTCCAGAATTACAGCCTCACTTTCACTCACCCAAATAAAAATGTCCCGGCTGAAGGCCAGTTATTCCAGAATTACAGCCTCACTTTCACTCACTCAAATAAAAATGTCCCGGCTGAAGGCCAGTTATTCCAGAATTACAGCCTCACTTTCACTCACCCAAATAAAAATGTCCCGGCTGAAGGCCAGTTATTCCAGAATTACAGCCTCACTTTCACTCGCCCAAATAAAAATGTCCCGGCTGAAGGCCAGTTATTCTTGGGATCTTGGTATCTTGGATCTCTTGGGATCTTGGCTTATTGGGATCATGGCAGGTATGGAGTGCGAGTCTCTAACTGATCTGCATCATCTTATTCTCCAGGTAAGAGAGGAGATGGTTGTGGTGAAGGAAGAGGTCTTGGCTCTAAGGGAGGTTAATATTAAACTTCAGAGGGAAGTGGATTTGATTAAAGACGAAAATCTAGCTTTCAAGCTTAGCCAAGAGGAAATAAAGTCAAGTAAGGGGAAAAGGGAGGAAGTTGATGAACAATTGTATTCATGGCAGGTTGTTAAAAATACGGGTGGGAAAGTCACACTCAAGAAGCAGGATAGTAGAATAGGTATGAGTGTGACAAATACATTCTCTCCTTTGCGAGACGAATGTGAGGGAAAAGATAGTCAGGATAAGGGAGGGATAACCGAAGTGCCTGCCGCCGACTCAGCTCCAACCTCTGACGCTGTGCTACCTACCACCACCACTACCCCCACCACCACCACCACCAAGGGAGCTTCTGCCACCACCGGGGGTTCTCCAACTGCAGCTGCTGGATCCTCCCGAGGGAAAGGTAAGTCTGTGTCCCGAGAAGGTAAGTCTGTGTCGATTGTGGGCGACTCCATGGTAAGACATTTAGTTAGGGCTACCCGCACTAAACTTAGGAAGGTTGTGTGTCTGCCTGGCCATGGAGTTGGGAGGGTTTTAGAGAAGATGGACCACATCTTGGAAGATAGTGGAGATAACCCCATTATCTGTCTCAGTGCCGGGAGTAACGATGTTGGTAAGGGTAGAAGTGAGGAACTGCTGCAGCAGTATCGGGATGTGTTAGATAAAGTTAGGATGAAGGGAGGGATCCCTGTAGTACATTGTATCCTACCCAGAAGAGGAGTTCCCAAGGAATGGACATCCAGGGCGATTGGTGTCAATTGCCGTTTGGAGAAATATTGCAAAGAAAAAGCAATACCATTCATTGATAACTGGGATAGTTTCTATGGGAGAGATGGGATGTACGCAAGGGATGGGGTTCATCTTTCACGGTTAGGGGTTTCTACATTAGCTAGTTCTTTAGATAGGGTGGTTGTGGGGTTTTGAACAGAAATATTGAGAGTGTAAATGAGAGGTTAAATGGAACAATTTTAGCGTCAGGCGAAAGCGATAAGGATATTCAGTCTCATGCTAAAAATGATGACTATAATGCAAATGATAGTAGTGATGGTGCAACGGAAGATGGAAATGTCGCTAAAAACAAAGGTAAATTAGGTATAAAGAAAAGAAGTAAATTGAGAGTATATTACACAAACTGTAGGAGTCTATGTAACAAAATGAACGAACTTAGAGCCCTTGTTAGCAAAGAAAATATAGACATAATAGCGCTATCTGAAACGTGGATTAATACAGAAACCAGGCATTTTTTAGCAGAATTTGATATACCAGGATATAGTTTGTTTAAATATGACCGAACAAGTAAGAGGGGTGGCGGTATAGCAGTGTTTGTCAGGAGTACATTAAAAAGCTGTATTAAATCAGGTATTAGACTAAATAACGATAATGAAAGTGTTTGGGTAGAGGTTAACGAAGGTAGTGAGACCATAGTTATTGGAGTTTTGTATAGACCGCCAAATATGAGTAGAAATGACGGAACGTCATTATGGGAGGAAATTAAAATGGCATCAAGGTTTAGCAATGTGTGCATTATGGGGGATTTTAATTTTCCGAATATAGATTGGCAGCATCAAATAGGAGACTCTGATTCTGAGGAGTTTATAGAGGTAGTACAAGATAGTTTTTTATTTCAATTCATAGATACGCCGACTAGAGGTAATAATATTCTCGATTTAGTTTTCAGTAACAATGAACATATGGTAAATAATGTAGAGATAGGGGACCACCTAGGAAATAGTGACCACAATTCTGTGTATTTTAATATACAATGGAAAGGTAATACCAGAGAGAATACAACATTAATACCTGACTTTAGAAAAGCCAATTATGGTTGGTTAAGAAGAGCCCTATTAGCGGACCCTATGGTCAAAAAATTAAGTCGATCCAGGTGTCCAAATGAGTGTACCCCTTCTCAGGCACCTGTCATCTTAAGTCAGGAAGAGACGTCAACCTTGGTAGATACATACGATAATTTTATCAAGTCGGTATTCAATGCACAAAATAAATACATCCCCAAAAGAAAATTTAGATCAACACAGAACCAACCCAAATGGATGAATAATAGACTATTAGATCTTCTAGGACAAAAGAGAGGAATATATAGAAAAATTAGAAAAGGCGAAATTCACCTGCTTGCTTACTATCAGAATCTATCAAGACAGGTAAAAAAGGATATTAGGAAAGAAAAAAGAAATTATGAAATTAAGGTTGCCAATGACTCAAAAAATAATCCTAAAGCTTTTTACCAACTATATAAATCCAAGGTTAGAGATGTAATTGGTCCCCTTAAAACTTCGATAGGAGAAATGACAGAAAATGATTTAGAAATGTGCAGTACATTAAATAGTCAATTTCTTTCCGTTTTCACTAATGAAAATTTGGCACAGTTTCCAGAAGTCCGTAAGGTATATAGCGATAGTATAGAAAATAGGTTAAGTACGGTTACTATAAGTAGAAATGATGTGCTTAAGGAAATTGACAGACTGAAACCTCATAAATCGCCTGGTCCTGATGAGGTATATGCTAGAGTATTAAAAGAATGTAGGGATGAGTTAAGTTACCCATTAACATTTTTATTTAACAAGTCATTGGAGACAGGTATAGTTCCAGAAGCTTGGAAGCTTGCAAACGTAGTTCCGATCTTCAAAAAAGGTGACAAATCAATAGCATCCAATTACCGTCCCATTAGTCTTACATCAATCATAGGAAAGCTACTAGAGTCAATTATTGCTAGTAAAATTAGAAACCACTTAGATACATTTAATTTAATAAATTCTTCTCAGCATGGATTCACTCAGGGACGTTCTTGCCTTACTAATTTGCTTAGTTTTTTCTCAGAGGTATATGAAGCAGTAGATAATGACAAGTCATATGATATAATATATTTAGATTTCAGTAAAGCTTTCGACAGAGTCCCCCATGAGAGACTGATGAGAAAGGTTGAGGCGCATGGAATAGGTGGGGCGTTGTTGGGATGGATTAGGTCATGGCTAATTGGTAGGAAGCAGAGAGTCAGCATAAATGGTACGAAGTCAGAATGGGGAGCAGTCAAAAGTGGTGTGCCCCAGGGATCTGTATTAGGTCCTCTGTTGTTTGTTATATACATAAATGACCTTGATTTAGGTATAACTAGTAGGATAAGTAAATTTGCAGATGATACCAAAATGGGGAGAACAATTGATTCAGATAGAGATATAGAGTGCCTCCAAAGGGATCTAGATACCTTACACGAATGGTCAGTAAATTGGCAGATGAAGTTTAACATTGACAAATGCAAGGTATTAAAGATAGGGAAGATGCATACAAATGTTAAATATAAACTAGCTAATGTGGAATTAGAAAACTCGAATTGTGAGAAAGATCTAGGTGTGTTTGTTAGCAATGATTTGAAGCCTAGACAACAGTGTATAAGCGTTCGAAACAAGGCAAACAGGATTCTCGGGTTCATCTCAAGGAGTGTGAGTAACAGAACTGCTGATGTTATCTTAAAACTTTACTTGTCATTAGTGAGACCCCATATGGATTATGCTGTTCAATTTTGGTGTCCTTATTACAGAATGGACATAGATTCATTGGAGAGAGTACAACGTAGAATGACAAAAATGATCCATAATATTAGAAATCTTCCGTATAAAGAAAGGTTGAAGAAATTAGGCTTACATTCGTTAGAGAGACGCAGAGTTAGAGGGGATATGATAGAGGTGTTCAAGTGGGTTAGTGGGATTAACAAAGGGGACATGACAAATGTACTAAAGCTCAGTGATAGCGAAAGAACTCGTACCAATGGTTTCAAATTAGATAAATTTCGTTTCAGAAAAGATATAGGCAAATATTGGTTTGGTAACAGAGTTGTAGATGGGTGGAATGGACTACCAAGTGCTATAGTGGGATTAAAAACGATAGGGAGCTTTAAGATAAAATTGGATAAGCATATGGACGAGAAGGGTTGGGTGTGAAGGGGGATCAGCAGGGTTGGGCCAATCAGCGCTCTGCAGACCCCCGTAATCCTGCGTTAATCTCTAACCGTTTTGGTGGGATGATACTCAGGGTATTGGAGTGTTGAGCCTATAATTGGGCTTTGTAATTGGGGTTGTGTGGGACAGGGATCTGCCTTGCTTAGGCCAATCGGCTTTCTGCAGACTCCCATTTTCTTATGTTCTTATGTTCTTATGTTATTCCTAAATTACAGCCTCGCTTTCGCTGGCCCAGACGAAAAAAAAAATGTCCGGGCTGAAGGCCCGTAATTTCCAAACTAACAACAGGCTAAACTAATTAAATGTAATAGGGAGTTTCCAAAAAGACATGAGATAGGGTTAATACAATTATATAGACTAATTATTGCCAGAATAAATGATAGAAATGCATCATTGGACTGAAAGGGTTAACTAAACTGAAGCTTAAGATAAACAAATATAATGTAAGCATGTTTCACCGGCCATTACGGTTAACTGAACTATAATATATAATAGAGGACAAATTATTATGTTGTATAAAAGATAAAATACTTGCCTGTCGAACCACCTGAACCCCTTGCTGATGGATAATGACTGTAGGTCCTGCACCTGGTCCTTTGTTGTGATAGTGTTGGAGGGTATACAGAAACCATCATCCACCCTCACACTTTCCACCTCCATATACTTGATCATGTCCACCCAGCCATCATAACACATATGTTGGCTCCGGGGGAACCTGATGGCCCTATACCTGATGATAGTACTGATGGTTATTGTTTACTGTACACTCACGACCCATAACAATTATAAACTCATTTGAACCTGATGGCCCTATACCTGATGATAGTACTGATGGTTATTGTTTACTGTACACTCACGACCCATAACAATTATAAACTCATTTGAACCTGATGGCCCTATACCTGATGATAGTACTGATGGTTTTGTTTACTGTACACTCACGACCCATAACAATTATAAACTCATTTGAACCTGATGGCCCTATACCTGATGATAGTACTGATGGTTATTGTTTACTGTACACTCACGACCCATAACAATTATAAACTCATTTGAACCTGATGGCCCTATACCTGATGATAGTACTGATGGTTATTGTTTACTGTACACTCACGACCCATAACAATTATAAACTCATTTGAACCTGATGGCCCTATACCTGATGATAGTACTGATGGTTATTGTTTACTGTACACTCACGACCCATAACAATTATAAACTCATTTGAACCTGATGGCCCTATACCTGATGATAGTACTGATGGTTATTGTTTACTGTACACTCACGACCCATAACAATTATAAACTCATTTGAATCTGCATCGAAACCGAACGAGATAGTACAGTGCTATACTAATCTCCCAAATGCTTCAGAGATCGGCTTTAAGGGGGGTCACCTGCTTGTGTTCTCTTTCTCTCCCTTTCTCTCTTTCTCTGGCTTGTATCCATTCATCCCCATTAAGACAATTGTTTTAAGATGTTGATTCCCATTCAGGTTTTGATTTCTTCCTGGCGAGCAATAGCGAGCCAGCATAGTATGGAGAAATCCGGCTTCGCCAGAGACATTTTTCTATCGAAAAATGTACAAATTTACTTGCTATCAAAAATAATATATATATATATTTATATATATACAGTATATATATATATATATATATATATACATATATACATATATATATATATATATATATATATATGTTAGTATAGCCAGGTAATAGATTCTCTTTTAAACAGACGAGGTTAAAGGCAATAGCAGTTTCAGCATTTAGTATTTTATTGTTACAGTTTTCAATATTTCTAACAATTTTCCTCTGGCTTTAAGGGGAAAATTGTTAGAAATATTGAAAACTGTAACAATAAAATACTAAATGCTGAAACTGCTATTGCCTTTAACCTCGTCTGTTTAAAAGAGAATATATATATATATATATATATATATATATACTGGCTCGCTACCGCTCGCCAGGAAAATATTGATCTATCTATCTATCTATCTATCTATCTATCTATATACTCAGGCCCAATCCCCATTTTGGGGGTAGCCGACTCAAGACAGAGCAAGAACAGGGAAAACACAAAAACAACATAAAACAAAAAATAAACACAGATAAAAACACAAACTCACACACATCCAGGTCACCCAGGAGAAGACCCAGAGACCAGGGTTACCAAAGGTCGCTCCAGCACTCCCCCGGCCCCTGACCACCGGGAGAGGTTCCGATCTCGGCAGGCAGACATGCAGCGGAGCCAAAGCCACAAGCCCTCCCACCACACTTCCAGGCACACCCTTCATATTAATCGTCCCCCCGGGCCAGGCGCCTGATGGACTATTATCTAGTCGAACTTGCGCCCGACCCCTTACTCCAAATGACCACGTGTTCACTCAACTATTCACAAGCATTCTCCATTCACTCCTGTCCACCACCACTTCCCCTGCCTGATCTATAGTCATTCCTCTATCATCCAAAGCCTTTCTTACACAGTCTCTCCATCTCAATGGGGGTCTTCCTGCCCTTCTATCTCCCCTTGTACCTGACTCACATATTCTCTTTGTAAGCCTTTCATCTCCCATTCGTTCAACATGACCATACCAGCTCAGCACCCTTCTGTCCACTCTGGCTGACAAATGTTCCTGCTGCCCCACTCTCCTACGTATCTCTTCATTCCTCAATCTGTCTCTACGAGTAACTCCACACATACTCCTCAAGCAGCTCATCTCCATCACATCCTGCCCTCTTTTCTCCTTTTTCTTCAGAGCCCATGTCTCAGCCCCATACATCACTGTTGGCACAACAATTCCTTGATACAGTGCACTTTTTACTTTCACTCCGAGATTTCTCGTCTTCCACATACTTCCCATTGCTCCGAAAACCTTCCTTCCTTCACACACTCTCTGTTTTACCTCCCCTTCCATACCTCCACTCCTGCTTATCGTTCCTCCTAGATATTTAAAACACTCTACTTGTTCCAATATTTCCCCATCCAGCCTCACATCTAGATTCACCCTATGCTCTCCCCTATTACACACCATTACTTTACTTTTATTGACGTTCACCTTCAGTTTCCTCCTTCCACAAACCACACCAAACTCTTTGACTACCCGCTGCAGTTTCTCATCAGAATCCGCCACCAATGCTGTGTCATCAGCGAACAGCAACTGATTCAACTCCCAATCTCTACCATTCTTTCCTACTAAACCCAATCCTCTTCCCATAGTTCTCCTTTTCACCTCCCTCACCACACCATCCATAAACATATTAAACAGCCATGGTGACATTACACAACCCTGTCGCAAACCTACCTTTACCTCAAACCATTCACTCAACTCACCATTTCCTACTCTCACACATGCTCTGCTCCCTTCATAAAAACTCTTAACTGCTTCTAACAAATTTCCTCCTATTTCATAAATCCTTAACACCTTCCACATTGCTTCACGGTCCACACGATCATACGCTTTTTCCAAGTCCATAAAAGCCCAAAATATCTCCTTATGCTTCTCTAAATACTTCTCGCATAACTGTCTTACTGCAAACATCTGATCCACGCACCCTCTTCCCCTCCTAAAACCGCACTGTTCTTCTCCTATTGCAACTTCCGTACACTTTATTATCCTCTCTATCAACACCCTGCCATACAGCTTTCCAACCACTGACAATAAACTAATACCTCTATAACTTGAACACTCCTGCCGATCTCCCTTCCCCTTGTACAACGGCACAATACATGCACTCTTCCAGTCTATTGGTACCATTGACACAACAAAGCACACATTGAAAAGTCCCACCAACCAATCTATTATCACATCTCCACCCTTCTTTATACACTCCACAGCAATACCATCCAAACCTTCTGCTTTTCCCGCTCTCATTTGTTTCACTGCTTCTTTCACCTCATTTTCCTCAATCCTTTCATTCATTCCCTGCCACCTGGGTGGCCTGGGTAACCTATCTCCATCCACCTCTGCTTCAATCACTGCTTCTCTTCCATCTCTTGTATTTAACAAAGATTCAAAATACTCGGCATATCTTTTCCTCACTTCAACTGGTTCCACTAGTAATTCTCCATTTTCATCTTTCACTGACTCTTCCCTCTTTTGTCCTCCTTTCCTTACTTTATTTACCTCCTTCCAGAACATCTTCTTTCGTTCTTCAAAATTCTCACTCAGCCTTTGGCCCCACCTTTCGTTTGCATCTTTTTTCGCTTCTCTAATTTTCCGTTTTGCCTCTCTCCTTTTCTCCTTGTACCTCTCCCATACCACAACACTACCATCCTGTAAAACCCTCTCAAAACACTGTCTCTTCTCCTCAACTGCCTTTCTCACCGTATCATTCCACCACTCGCTTCCCTTCCTGATACCTCTGCCTCCTACTTTCCTTTTGCCGCATACTACCTCTGCACTTGCTTTCACTCCTTCCTTAAACTGTTGCCATTCAACCTCTACTTCTCTCTCTTCCATCTCTCTCACTTCCATCCACTTTTCATTTAGTCTTTCCTTGTACTCCCTCTCTTTTTCACTCTTCTCTAACTCACTAACTTTTATTACCTCTCTTACTTCACGCTTGTCTCTTATTCTCCTGTAACTCTTAACTCTTAGCTTTCCCTCCACCAGGTAATGATCTGACATACCCTCCGCCTCACCTCTCATCACATTCACATCCAGCAGTCTACACAATCTTTCCCTTGTTACCAGCACATAATCCATCAATGCCCTCTCTACAATCTCTCCCCTCACAAGTCTATGCCAGGTGTACTTGTGTATACGCCTTTTTTTGAAGAACGTATTACCTACACTCAATCTACACTCTTCACATACATTTTTCAGTCTTTCTCCACTCTCGTTTACACCATCCACACCAAAACTACCGATGATTCCCTCAACAGGCTCATTTCCTACCCTAGCATTTAGGTCTCCTAAAACTATAACATTTTCATTTTCATCAAACCCTTGTAGACAATCTCTCAAATCCTCCCAGAAACCCTCTACCTCGTCTAACTCTCTTTCACTTCCTGGTCCATACGCACTTACAAAAACCCACCTTTCACCCTTAAACCGCATTCTCACCCACATTAGCCTTGATGACACCTCTTTCCACTCTTTTATAAACTCTCTCAACTCCTCCTTCACAATAATAGCCACTCCTTCTTTCCCCCTGACTCCCTCGTCTACTCCAGACTTTCTACCTATCACGTTTCCAAAATCCACTTCTCCCTCTCCTTTCATCTTTGTTTCATTCAGTGCAAGGACATCATACATCCTTCTTTCAAATAACCTTCCAATATCCTCTCGCTTCTCATTCGTACTACATCCACGCACATTCAAAGCTCCTATTCAGAACAAAAACAGGACAGAACAAAAACAGGTCACCCCCCTCACCCCTGTTTTTGTTCTGTCCTTTTCTATCTTTCTCTGGCTTGTATCCATTTGGCCCCATTCAGCCTACTGTTTTTTAAGACGTTTATCCCCGTCCAGGTGTCAATTTTTTACTGGTGAGCGGTAGCGAGCCAGCATATTTTTTATTTTTGTTTGACAGCAGGCTAAATTTTTACATTTTTCGACAGAAAAATTTCTCCGGCGAAGCCGGATTTCTTCATATAATGCTGGCTAGCTATCGCTCCACCAGGAAGAAATCGACACCTAGATGGGGATAAACGTCTTAAAATAGTTGACTGAATGGGGCCGAATGGATACAAGCCAGAGAAAGAGCGAAAAGGACAGAAATAACAAAAAGCAGGTCAAAAAGCAGGGGAAATGGGTTCGTTTTATTTGGTATATTAATTCATGTAATTTTGTTTTCCTCGCTAGACCTCCATCAAGCTTAGAAAAACACCCCCTACAATTTTGTACATTTTTCGGTACAATAATGTTGCGGCCGAAGGCCGATTTCCCTTAAAATTTAAGATTCGCTATCGCTCGCCAAGATAAAAACGACACCTAAATGGCACGAAAGGTGTTAATATTGACAACGAAATGCGGCGAAAAGGGTTAGAATCGCCAAACTAATGGGCCGAACGTCTAATAATATCGAAATAGATGGGGCTTAACAGGAGGGAGAAGGGGACCATAAAAACGGTCCATCTCCCCTTCATAATGCCAAGAGGTATATACTTATTATATGTTGTGAGTGTACCAATCAGAGAACAAGTAAAGTCAACTAATGTGCCGACTACCAGACGCTTAAATTATTATATATATATACAGTATATATACTGTATATATAGGTTTTAATAATGGATTATCATTGATATTATTTTAATTATTAGTATCTGTTAATAATAATAATAATAATAATAATAATAACAGTGATACTAATACTAAAGTTATGTGCACATCATATATTTCCTCCATGTGTGCAAACCATTGGGAGAAGTGTTCCATGCAATCACCACCAAAATTGACTTCACCAATACTATTCTCCCCCATCGCCTTCCACCACACTCCAGACTTTTTATTTGTATTTTTTGTTAAGTCTTGGGTAAAAAACAATCTTGACAAATTGTATAACTGAATTTAAATGACTGTAGTTCTCAAAACATGTATTTATTGATACACAATTTTGTTTGTCATCGTTTCTAGAGTTAGCATATGGTATTTGTAAGTAAAACATAAACAAAGAACCTTTGAGGCGGATTACTAAGGTGGGGTTTTTCTGGACCCCTTTCTCCCTCATGCTTAGCCACGTTAGTTTCGAGATTAAGACGTTCACCCCATTACTTTGACTATTTTAAGACCATTAACCCCATTTCTTTGTCCTTTTCAAAAGCTGTTGAACGATAGGGAGGGTACATTTAAGAAGAGTTGGCCTTTGGCCGGGGCATTTTTTCTCCCGAAAAATGCATAAATTTATCTCAAAGGTCTTGGGGGTATTTGTTCAAGCTTGATCAAGGTAGGCCTATATGGAAGAAACTAAAAATAATAACATTAATATTAACCCCTTCTGTACCGGAGACGTCTTTTTGTATTTATTATAGCTACATTTAGACGATTTTACGTATCTTAGGAAGGATATATGGTAACTAAAAGGATTAACTGAGATGGTCTGTAGTTTTTAATTGGTTGACGTCCTTCCAAAGATGAATAAAATCGTCTAATAGTAGCCAAAATAAAGTGAAAAAGATGTAGTCGGTAAAGAAGGGGTTAATAAGATATAAACACTATATACAAGTTGAGTGTGCCCTTAATTAAGCGGGTTTGTGTTGGTTAGTGGATGACAGTAGTTATGGAGATACTAAGATGAACAATATAATGATGATAGCTGTGACCCACCATAAGTCTCAAATTACTACAGTGTCAAAACTACATAACCAACCCTATATAACAAATAATGGACTAAAGGTAATACAGTTTTGATATTATGTTCACCGTATTTGTTGAAAAGCATCAGAAGTATTAGAAAGATCCCCAATAGTATATTACTGGATAAGCAAACCGCATACCCAACCCTGCAGCACTGGTGCAACATAATGCAAATTTGGTATGTTTGTTGATACTTTACCAAAAAGTGCAGTAATGAATAATATTTTCTTTTGAAATGGTGTCCATCCACACAAGAAATAAATAGGCTATACTGTATATATATATATATATATATATATATATATATATATATATATATATATATATATATATATATTTATATATATATATGCTATCTATATGCTCAGGCCCAATCCCCATTTTGGGGGTAGCCGACTCAAGACAGAGCAAGAACAGGGAAAACACAAAAACAACATAAAACAAAAAATAAACACAGATCAAAAATACAAACTCACACACATCCAGGTCACCCAGGAGAAGACCCAGAGACCAGGGTCACCAAGGTCGCTCCAGCACTCCCCCGGCCCCCGACCAACCGGAGAGGTTCCGATCTTGGCAGGCAGACATGCAGCGGAGCCAAAGCCACAAGCCCTCCCACCACTTCCAGGCGCACCCTTCATATTAATCGTCTCCCCGGGCCAGGCGCCTGATGGACTATTATCCAGTCCAACTTGCGCCCGACCCCTTACTCCAAATGACCATGTGTTCACTCAACTATTCACAAGCATTCTCCATTCACTCCTGTCCACCACCACTTCCCCTGCCTGATCTATAGTAATTCCTCTATCATCCAATATATATTTCTTGTGTGGATGGACACCATTTCAAAAGAAAATAATTATACATTACTGCACTTATTAGTGAAGTATCAACAAACCTCCAACCAGGGTGCAGAAACACTAGCAGGATGAATCAACACAAAACACCCGGAGGCACTGGAGAGAGACTACGGCAATTTAGAAAAGGGAAAACAAAAATTAAATACAAAATACACACATATATAATATATATATATATATATATATATATATATATATATTGAGAATATATCACAAATACACGTGAGCCACTAAATGTTTCTAATCTCTCAGTGGGGATCGAACTGTCGACCATCAGGACGATAGCCGACGCTTTAATCAATTACACCACGGCAGTCTAAAAGACACTCAGCCTTCAATCCTATTTATGTTAGGGAGAAGGGAAACCCACTAGGCAAATATATTTCAATTCAAAACTAGTTGTAGGATCCATATTTCCAGAATAGGCCTACCATACAAGGATATCTGAGTGTCCCGACGCAACTCGGGTTGAAATTGATTTCATTTAATTCTAACCCACAAAGCATGAGAGTTACAAATATTGAGAATATATCACAAATACATGTGAGCCACTAAATGTTTCTAATCTCTCAGTGGGGATCGAACTGTCGACCATCAGGACGATAGCCGACGCTTTAATCAATTACACAACGGCAGTAACTCTCATGCTTTGTGGGTTAGAATTTAATGAAATCAATTTCGACCCGAGTTGCGTCGGGACACTCAGAAATCCTTGTATGGTATTCTGGAAATATGGATCCTACAACTAGGTTTGAATTGAAATATATTCGCCTAGTGGGTTTCCCTTCTCCCTAACATAAATAGGATAGAAGGCTGAGTGTCTTTTAGACTGCCGTGGTGTAATTGATTAAAGCGTCGGCTATCGTCCTGATGGTCGACGGTTCGATCCCCACTGAGAGATTAGAAACATATATATATATATATATATATATATATATATATATATATATATATATATATATATATATATATATATATATATATATTGAACACAAATCAAATAAATAATAAAATATTACGCAATGGAGGATGTCAAGTCTAAATATAGTACAATGAAATAGAATGAAATAAGTTTAAACATTAGAATTAATGCTGAAAAAGTACATTAACTCTAGATTTAAAAAAATGGATATATAAATTTAATTGACTAGCTCATTTGGCAGCTTATTCCACAAGTCAACCATGGCCAGCTCAGAACACCATGAAAACTGGTTACTGTAGTAGAAAAAAGAACAATTCACACGGTCCATGGCAAGATCAATAAGATTGCTTGTTAATCTAGTTGCACGAGCCCGGACATATGGGTCCAGGCAGAACCCCATGTAATGCTGAGGGTTGTTAAAAACTTTAAATAAAAGGCTAAGGGCAATAAATTTACGTCGATGACACAGATCAAAAGACAAATGAGGTAGAATAAAACTGATAGAATTCAGGGATCTGTCAAGCAACTTGAGATATGGCAGTCGGCTGCTGACAACCAGACAGGTGAGCATTACTCGAATTGTGGCAAAACAAAAGCATAAAAAGACTTGATAACTGTGGCGTAACAAGCAAACGTTTTATAACACTTGCGAAGCAGGCCAATCTTTTAGAAAATGGAAGAGGAGAAAGAACAAATATGCTTTTCAGAAGTAAGTTTGTGATCCAGAGTAACTGTTAACAAACGCGGAGTATCCACATTCTCAGTTTGCTCACCAGAAACTTGTAGAGATAGTATATACAGTTAAATATAATATATAAACAATACGTTAATGGAGTTAAAAGTTGTTGTTTTGGCGTAAAGTAGGAAACATAGCAAGTAATACAACAACATTTAGCAATACAACAGTAAAGTAGGAAACATAGCAAGTAATACAACACCATTTAGCAATACAACAGTAAAGTAGGAAACATAGCAAGTAATACAACACCATTTAGCAATACAACAGTAAAGTAGGAAACATAGCAAGTAATACAACAACATTTAGCAATACAACAGTAAAGTAGGAAACATAGCAAGTAATACAACAACATTTAGCAATACAATAGTAAAGTAGGAAACATAGCAAGTAATACAACAACATTTAGCAATACAACAGTAAAGTAGGAAACATAGCAAGTAATACAACAACATTTAGCAATACAACAGTAAAGTAGGAAACATAGCAAGTAATACAACAACATTTAGCAATACAACAGTAAAGTAGGAAACATAGCAAGTAATACAACAACATTTAGCAATACAACAGTAAAGTAGGAAACATAGCAAGTAATACAACAACATTTAGCAATACAACAGTAAAGTAGGAAACATAGCAAGTAATACAACAACATTTAGCAATACAACAGTAAAGTAGGAAACATAGCAAGTAATACAACAACATTTAGCAATACAACAGTAAAGTAGGAAACATAGCAAGTAATACAACAACATTTAGCAATACAACAGTAAAGTAGGAAACATAGCAAGTAATACAACACCATTTAGCAATACAACAGTAAAGTAGGAAACATAGCAAGTAATACAACAACATTTAGCAATACAACAGTAAAGTAGGACACATAGCAAGTAATACAACAACATTTAGCAATACAACAGTAAAGTAGGAAACATAGCAAGTAATACAACAACATTTAGCAATACAACAGTAAAGTAGGAAACATAGCAAGTAATACAACAACATTTAGCAATACAACAGTAAAGTAGGACACATAGCAAGTAATACAACAACATTTAGCAATACAACAGTAAAGTAGGAAACAGCAAGTAATACAACAATATTTAGCAATACAACAGTAAATAAGGAAACATAGCAAGTAATACAACAACATTTAGCAATACAACAGTAAAGTAGGAAACATAGCAAGTAATACAACAGTAAAGTAGGAAACATAGCAAGTAATACAACAACATTTAACAATACAACAGTAAAGTAGGAAACATAGCAAGTAATACAACAACATTTAGCAATACAACAGTAAAGTAGGAAACATAGCAAGTAATACAACAACATTTAGCAATACAACAGTAAAGTAGGAAACATAGCAAGTAATACAACAACATTTAGCAATACAACAGTAAAGTAGGAAACATAGCAAGTAATACAACACCATTTAGCAATACAACAGTAAAGTAGGAAACATAGCAAGTAATACAACAACATTTAGCAATACAACAGTAAAGTAGGAAACATAGCAAGTAATACAACAACATTTAGCAATACAACAGTAAAGTAGGAAACATAGCAAGTAATACAACAACATTTAGCAATACAACAGTAAAGTAGGAAACAGCAAGTAATACAACAACATTTAGCAATACAACAGTAAAGTAGGAAACATAGCAAGTAATACAACAACATTTAGCAATACAACAGTAAAGTAGGAAACATAGCAAGTAATACAACAACATTTAGCAATACAACAGTAAAGTAGGAAACATAGCAAGTAATACAACAACATTTAGCAATACAACAGTAAAGTAGGAAACATAGCAAGTAATCAACAACATTTAGCAATACAACAGTAAAGTAGGAAACATAGCAAGTAATACAACAACATTTAGCAATACAACAGTAAAGTAGGAAACATAGCAAGTAATACAACACCATTTAGCAATACAACAGTAAAGTAGGAAACATAGCAAGTAATACAACAACATTTAGCAATACAACAGTAAAGTAGGAAACATAGCAAGTAATACAACAACATTTAGCAATACAACAGTAAAGTAGGAAACATAGCAAGTAATACAACAACATTTAGCAATACAACAGTAAAGTAGGAAACATAGCAAGTAATACACAACAACATTTAGCAATACAACAGTAAAGTAGGAAACATAGCAAGTAATACAACAACATTTAGCAATACAACAGTAAAGTAGATAACATAGCAAGTAATACAACAACATTTAGCAATACAACAGTAAAGTAGGAAACATAGCAAGTAATCAACAACATTTAGCAATACAACAGTAAAGTAGGAAACATAGCAAGTAATACAACAACATTTAGCAATACAACAGTAAAGTAGGAAACATAGCAAGTAATACAACAACATTTAGCAATACAACAGTAAAGTAGGAAATAGCAAGTAATACAACAACAATTTAGCAATACAACAGTAAAGTAGGAAACATAGCAAGTAATACAACAACATTTAGCAATACAACAGTAAAGTAGGAAACAGCAAGTAATACAACAACATTTAGCAATACAACAGTAAAGTAGGAAACATAGCAAGTAATACAACAAAGCATTTAGCAATACAACAGTAAAGTAGGAAACATAGCAAGTAATACAACAACATTTAGCAATACAACGTAAAGTAGGAAACATAGCAGTAATACAACAACATTTAGCATACAACAGTAAAGGAAACATAGCAAGTAATACAACAACATTTAGCAATACAACAGTAAAGTAGGAAACATAGCAAGTAATACAACAACATTTAGCAATACAACAGTAAAGTAGGAAACATAGCAAGTAATACAACACATTTAGCAATACAACAGTAAAGTAGGAAACAAGCAAGTAATACAACACCATTTAGCAATACAACAGTAAAGTAGGAAACATAGCAAGTAATACAACACCATTTAGCAATACAACAGTTAAAGTAGGAAACATAGCAAGTAATACAACAACATTTAGCAATACAACAGTAAAGTAGGAAACATAGCAAGTAATACAACAACATTTAGCAATACAACAGTAAAGTAGGAAACATAGCAAGTAATACAACAACATTTAGCAATACAACAGTAAAGTAGGAAACATAGCAAGTAATACAACAACATTTAGCAATACAACAGTAAAGTAGGAAACATAGCAAGTAATACAACAACATTTAGCAATACAACAGTAAAGTAGGAAACATAGCAACTAATACAACAACATTTAGCAATACAACAGTAAAGTAGGAAACATAGCAAGTAATACAACAACATTTAGCAATACAACAGTAAAGTAGGAAACATAGCAAGTAATCAACAACATTTAGCAATACAACAGTAAAGTAGGAAAAAAAGCAAGTAATACAACAACATTTAGCAATACAACAGTAAAGTAGGAAACAGAGCAAGTAATACAACACCATTTAGCAATACAACAGTAAAGTAGGAAACATAGCAAGTAATACAACAACATTTAGCAATACAAAAGTAAAGTAGGAAACATAGCAAGTAATACAACAACATTTAGCAATACAACAGTAAAGTAGGAAACATAGCAAGTAATACAACAACATTTAGCAATACAACAGTAAAGTAGGAAACATAGCAAGTAATACAACAACATTTAGCAATACAACAGTAAAGTAGTAAACATAGCAAGTAATACAACAACATTTAGCAATACAACAGTAAAGTAGGAAACATAGCAAGTAATACAACAACATTTAGCAATGCAACAGTAAAGTAGGAAACATAGCAAGTAATACAACAACATTTAGCAATACAACAGTAAAGTAGGAAACATAGCAAGTAATACAACAACATTTAGCAATACAACAGTAAAGTAGGAAACATAGCAAGTAATACAACAACATTTAGCAATACAACAGTAAAGTAGGAAACATAGCAAGTAATACAACAACATTTAGCAATACAACAGTAAAGTAGGAAACATAGCAAGTAATACAACAACATTTAGCAATACAACAGTAAAGTAGGAAACATAGCAAGTAATACAACAACATTTAGCAATACAACAGTAAAGTAGGAAACATAGCAAGTAATACAACAACATTTAGCAATACAACAGTAAAGTAGGAAACATAGCAAGTAATACAACAACATTTAGCAATACAACAGTAAAGTAGGAAACATAGCAAGTAATACAACAACATTTAGCAATACAACAGTAAAGTAGGAAACATAGCAAGTAATACAACAACATTTAGCAATACAACAGTAAAGTAGGAAACATAGCAAGTAATACAACAACATTTAGCAATACAACAGTAAAGTAGGAAACATAGCAAGTAATACAACAACATTTAGCAATACAACAGTAAAGTAGGAAACATAACAAGTAATACAACAACATTTAGCAATACAACAGTAAAGTAATATTCAAGCAGTAACAATGTAAACATAAACAATACTCAACGCCAATAAAATATTTACACAGATACAAATATTACTATGTTACACAAAATAAAATAAATAATAAGTCATGTTTAAATATTTAATATGATGGGAATACACTGGAGCTCTATATATGTTCCTTATAATATTGAACCAAATTAACTGTAGCAATACAAATATCCAGGGTCAGACTGGACACATCCCCACCGTAAACATTAATATAAAGCTGTGTTGTATGCGACTAAGATCACCCACACTAAGGAAGGGAATGGTAATGCTTTACTTATATCTGGCACATGTAATGGTAATGTAATGTTTGAGTACCAATATATATATATATATATATATATATATATATATATATATATATATATATATATATTCTAAAACATGATAGCTATCAATTTCAGTGTATCATTAATTTGTTTCCTTTTTATTTGTTATTGCAATTTTGTGCGCTTCACAATATGGCTACTAGAAAGTTCCCTTCTCTCATTCCTAAACTTTATAGTTGGGGTTGATGATTCATTTGGTTGTATAATATGTTAAGATAGTTTAGGATGGGTTAGCTTAGGTTATATTAGGGTTAGTTATAGGCTACATTAAGGTTATGGTAGTAGATTGTGGCTGTTCTGGCTGTGGCCGTTTTGGAGGGAGGCCATGTTGACATAAGGGGAGGGAGGGGTATTTATTGTTTTATGTTTGCATCTTTCTATATTATTATTATTTTATAATATTTTAGCTTTCTCCATAGATCTCTACCAAGCTTAAAGTAACACCCACAAGTCCCTCGTTACATATATATTTGTTAATTGTTCTATAGAAAAATACCCCAGTCGAAGGTCAGTTCCTACTAGATTACAGGCTTGCTATTGCTCGCCAGGAATAAAATAGACACCCAAATGGCACGAAAGGTCTTTATATTGACTAATAAATGGGGCCAAAATTTTAAAATTGCCAAAGTAATGAGACAAACATCTTAACCCTTTGAGTACCAGAGACGTGTGTTGTCTTTTATACTATATATTATAGCTATATCTAGACGATATTATGCAGCTTAGGAAGGATCTAGAGTAGTTAAAAGTACCAGAGACGTGTGTTGTCTTTTATACTATATATTATTGCTATATCTAGACGATATTATGCAGCTTAGGAAGGATCTAGAGTAGTTAAAAGTACCAGAGACGTGTGTTGTCTTTTATACTATATATTATAGCTATATCTAGACGATATTATGCAGCTTAGGAAGGATCTAGAGTAGTTAAAAGTACCAGAGACGTGTGTTGTCTTTTATACTATATATAGCTATATCTAGACGATATTATGCAGCTTAGGAAGGATCTAGAGTAGTTAAAAGTACCAGAGACGTGTGTTGTCTTTTATACTATATATTATAGCTATATCTAGACGATATTATGCAGCTTAGGAAGGATCTAGAGTAGTTAAAAGTACCAGAGACGTGTGTGTTGTCTTTTATACTATATATTATAGCTATATCTAGACGATTATGCAGCTTAGGAAGGATCTAGAGTAGTTAAAAGTACCAGAGACGTGTGTTGTCTTTTATACTATATTATAGCTATATCTAGACGATATTATGCAGCTTAGGAAGGATCTAGAGTAGTTAAAAGTACCAGAGACGTGTGTTGTCTTTTATACTATATATTATAGCTATATCTAGACGATATTATGCAGCTTAGGAAGGATCTAGAGTAGTTAAAAGTACCAGAGACGTGTGTTGTCTTTTATACTATATATTATAGCTATATCTAGATGATATTATGCAGCTTAGGAAGGATCTTGAGTAGTTAAAAGGGTTGGTTGAAATAGTTTGAAGCCATATTATTGCTAAAGGTCATTCCTAATCTGAATAAAATCGTCTAAGAGTTACCAACATATAATATAAAGGACGTCACCGGTACTGTAGGGGTTAAGGCGGGATGGCCGGATTTATTTCCTCATTTTGTTTTTTGTTTTTAATATTATTTTAGTTTCCACCCGAGACCTCCATCAACCTTAAAACACACCTGCCAAAGACCCTCCTTCAAGATAAATTTGTAGCTTACATTTTTCGATAGAAAATGTCCCGGCCGAAGGCCAGCTCCTCTATAATTGCAGGCTCGCTATCGGTCGCCAGAAAAAAATCGACACCTAAATGACACAAATGTCTTATTATTGACAAAGAAATGGAGTGAAAGGTATTAAGATCGCCGAACTAATGGGCCGAACGTCTTAAAATCTGAAAACTAATGAGGCTAAGCATGAGGAAGAAGGGGGACCAGAAAAACGACCCATCTCCCCTAAAGCTAATGGGACTAAGCATGATGGAGGATGGGGTCCAGACAAACATATACCTCCCCTTAAGACCAATAGCTTATGATGGAGGATGGGGTCCAGACAAACATATACCTCCCCTTAAGGCCAATAGCTTATGATGGAGGATGGGGTCCAGACAAACATATACCTCCCCTTAAGGCCAATAGCTTATGATGGAGGATGGGGTCCAGACAAACATATACCTCCCCTTAAGGCCAATAGCTTATGATGGAGGATGGGGTCCAGACAAACATATACCTCCCCTTAAGGCCAATAGCTTATGATGGAGGATGGGGTCCAGACAAACATATACCTCCCCTTAAGACCAATAGCTTATGATGGAGGATGAGGTCCAGACAAACATATACCTCCCCTTAAGGCCAATAGCTTATGATGGAGGATGGGGTCCAGACAAACATATACCTCCCCTTAAGGCCAATAGCTTATGATGGAGGATGGGGTCCAGACAAACATATACCTCCCCTTAAGGCCAATAGCTTATGATGGAGGATGGGGTCCAGACAAACATATACCTCCCCTTAAGGCCAATAGCTTATGATGGAGGATGGGGTCCAGACAAACATATACCTCCCCTTAAGGCCAATAGCTTATGATGGAGGATGGGGTCCAGACAAACATATACCTCCCCTTAAGGCCAATAGCTTATGATGGAGGATGGGGTCCAGACAAACATATACCTCCCCTTAAGGCCAATAGCTTATGATGGAGGATGGGGTCCAGACAAACATATACCTCCCCTTAAGGCCAATAGCTTATGATGGAGGATGGGGTCCAGACAAACATATACCTCCCCTTAAGGCCAATAGCTTATGATGGAGGATGGGGTCCAGACAAACATATACCTCCCCTTAAGGCCAATAGCTTATGATGGAGGATGGGGTCCAGACAAACATATACCTCCCCTTAAGGCCAATAGCTTATGATGGAGGATGGGGTCCAGACAAACATATACCTCCCCTTAAGGCCAATAGCTTATGATGGAGGATGGGGTCCAGACAAACATATACCTCCCCTTAAGGCCAATAGCTTATGATGGAGGATGGGGTCCAGACAAACATATACCTCCCCTTAAGGCCAATAGCTTATGATGGAGGATGGGGTCCAGACAAACATATACCTCCCCTTAAGGCCAATAGCTTATGATGGAGGATGGGGTCCAGACAAACATATACCTCCCCTTAAGGCCAATAGCTTATGATGGAGGATGGGGTCCAGAAAAACATATACCTCCCCTTAAGGCCAATAGCTTATGATGGAGGATGGGGTCCAGAAAAACATATACCTCCCCTTAAGGCCAATAGCTTATGATGGAGGATGGGGTCCAGACAAACATATACCTCCCCTTAAGGCCAATAGCTTATGATGGAGGATGGGGTCCAGACAAACATATACCTCCCCTTAAGGCCAATAGCTTATGATGGAGGATGGGGTCCAGAAAAACATATACCTCCCCTTAAGGCCAATAGCTTATGATGGAGGATGGGGTCCAGAAAAACATATACCTCCCCTTAAGGCCAATAGCTTATGATGGAGGATGGGGTCCAGAAAAACATATACCTCCCCTTAAGGCCAATAGCTTATGATGGAGGATGGGGTCCAGAAAAACATATACCTCCCCTTAAGGCCAATAGCTTATGATGGAGGATGGGGTCCAGACAAACATATACCTCCCCTTAAGGCCAATAGCTTATGATGGAGGATGGGGTCCAGACAAACATATACCTCCCCTTAAGGCCAATAGCTTATGATGGAGGATGGGGTCCAGACAAACATATACCTCCCCTTAAGGCCAATAGCTTATGATGGAGGATGGGGTCCAGACAAACATATACCTCCCCTTAAGGCCAATAGCTTATGCATCTAAATATTGTAGTACTGACCCAAGTGAAGGAGTTTGGAGACGTGCGGCGACCTTTGCTGCCCTGGCACAACTGGGTTCATCTATCTTGTCTATGAAGAGCAACACCGTACTAAGCCCACTGTAAGCCACCTCGTGAGGCAGCCGAGACGTTAGAGCTGGTAGCGTCACTTCTTCACCAATAAGGACACCTGAAATGTTATGGGCACATTGTAATTGTTACAATGATGGATGAAGAACATAATAACTGACACTTGTATTGATCCTTGAGAGGCTACTTGTATTTCTACTGACTCTACTATATCCAGTACAGCTTTACAATTGAAACTTTAAGGATTTGCATGTAATAATCTGATTGATTAGTGAACAGAAACAGCCGGATTAATTAGATATTTTTGTTATATATAATTTATCCTATGTTATCCTGCAGGTATAAGCACATTTAACAAGCTGATCAATAATGAAAACCAAACATGAAGAAATAATATTGTTCTCTAACACAGACATATAATATACTGACC
Organism: Paralithodes platypus; assembly: GCA_032716605.1. Taxonomy (NCBI): domain Eukaryota; kingdom Metazoa; phylum Arthropoda; class Malacostraca; order Decapoda; family Lithodidae; genus Paralithodes; species Paralithodes platypus. The sequence goes on from CM064559.1 coordinate 719,547, forward strand.
ACATATATATTGTTCTCTAACACAGACATATAATATACTGACCACATATATATTGTTCTCTAACACAGACAATAATACTGACCATATATATTGTTCTCTAACACAGACATATAATATACTGACCACATATATATTGTTCTCTAACACAGACATATAATATACTGACCACATATATATTGTTCTCTAACACAGACATATAATATACTGACCACATATATATTGTTCTCTAACACAGACATATAATATACTGACCACATATATATTGTTCTCTAACACAGACATATAATATACTGACCACATATATATTTACCCCTTCTGTACCAGCGAAGTATTTTCAATATTATTCTAGCTATATTTATACGATTGTTTATAGTTTAAGAAGGATCTGTGGTAGTAAAAATGGATAAGTGAGATAGTTCGAAGCCTGTTAATTGCTGAAGGCCCAACTAAATATGATCGTCTAGTAGTAGCCATAATAAAGTTAAAAGGACGGCACCGGTACAGAAGGGATTAAATATAATAACCACTCCTCCTAAAGTAAGTCCCGAGACAGAGTCATTGACCGGTAAGTAGCCTATCAGCCAATATAATAACCACTCCTCCTAAAGTAAGTCCCGAGACAGAGTCATTGACCGGTAAGTAGCCTATCAGCCAATATAATAACCACTCTTCCTAAAGTAAGTCCCGAGGCAGAGTCATTGACCGATAAGTAGCCAATCAGCCAATATAATAACCACTCCTCCTAAAGTAAGTCCCGAGGCAGAGTCATTGACCGGTAAGTAGCCTATCAGCCAATATAATAACCACTCCTCCTAAAGTAAGTCCCGAGGCAGAGTCATTGACCGGTAAGTAGCCTATCAGCCAATATAATAACCACTCCTCCTAAAGTAAGTACCGAGGCAGAGTCATTGACCGGTAAGTAGCCTATCAGCCAATATAATAACCACTCCTCCTAAAGTAAGTCCCGAGGCAGAGTCATTGACCGGTAAGTAGCCTATCAGCCAATATAATAACCACTCCTCCTAAAGTAAGTCCCGAGGCAGAGTCATTGACCGGTAAGTAGCCTATCAGCCAATATAATAACCACTCCTCCTAAAGTAAGTCCCGAGGCAGAGTCATTGACCGGTAAGTAGCCTATCAGCCAATATAATAACCACTCCTCCTAAAGTAAGTCCCGAGGCAGAGTCATTGACCGGTAAGTAGCCTATCAGCCAATATAATAACCACTCCTCCTAAAGTAAGTCCCGAGGCAGAGTCATTGACCGGTAAGTAGCCTATCAGCCAATATAATAACCACTCCTCCTAAAGTAAGTCCCGAGGCAGAGTCATTGATCGGTAAGTAGCCTATCAGCCAATATAATAACCACTCCTCCTAAAGTAAGTCCCGAGGCAGAGTCATTGACCGGTAAGTAGCCTATCAGCCAATATAATAACCACTCCTCCTAAAGTAAGTCCCGAGGCAGAGTCATTGACCGGTAAGTAGCCTATCAGCCAATATAATAACCACTCCTCCTAAAGTAAGTCCCGAGGCAGAGTCATTGACCGGTAAGTAGCCTATCAGCCAATATAATAACCACTCCTCCTAAAGTAAGTCCCGAGACAGAGTCATTGACCGGTAAGTAGCCTATCAGCCAATATAATAACCACTCCTCCTAAAGTAAGTCCCGAGGCAGAGTCATTGACCGGTAAGTAGCCTATCAGCCAATATAATAACCACTCATCCTAAAGTAAGTCCCGCGGTAAGTAGCCTATCAGCCAATATAATAACCACTCTTCCTAAAGTAAGTCCCGAGACAGAGTCATTGACCGGTAAGTAGCCTATCAGCCAATATAATAACCACTCCTCCTAAAGTAAGTCCCGAGGCAGAGTCATTGACCGGTAAGTAGCCTATCAGCCAATATAATAACCACTCCTCCTAAAGTAAGTCCCGAGGCAGAGTCATTGACCGGTAAGTAGCCTATCAGCCAATCACAGTGCTCACATTATTAACCCGACGCTATTGTATTTATTTTTGTTATTGTTACCAGTATTTTAATGTGTGTTAGTTTGTTCCATAGACATCAATCAATCTTAAATACATCCCAATGATCCCCCTTTCAGATATATTTGTAAAAAAATTGTTAGAAAAATGTGCCGGCTAGTTCCTCCTAAATTATAGGCTTGCTAGTGCTCGCCGGGAAAATATCTACACCTACATGGCATGAGAGGTCTTAATATATGACAAAAACATGGGCAAAGGTCTTAACATTTGTAAACTAATGGGGCTAAACCTGAAGGAGAAGGGGGTTCAGGAAAATATAAATACTTCCCCTTAACCCATTCAGTCCCGGTGACACTTTATTCATTATACTTTGGCAACTAGTACACGATTTTATCCAGCTTAAGAAGGACGTGTATCAATACAAAGGCTGCAAACTATATGAATTAACCCTTGTCACTGCCATAGATATTTCCTAATCTACATAAAATCGAGTGTATGCTACTGATGTACAAATTAAAGGACTTAACCGGTACCGTAAGGGTTAACCCCTTCTGTACCAACGATGTTTATATATATTATATTCTCGCTATATTTAGACTATTGTATACAATCCAAGAAGGATTGTGGTAGTAAAAACAGTTGAGATAGTTCGAAGCCTGTTAATTGCTGGAAATACTTTATAAACTGAATACTGAATGAAGTCGTCAACTAGTAGCCAGAATACATGTAAAACGACGGGACCGGTGCTGAAAGGGTTAAAATAACGACGGGACCGGTGCTGAAAGGGTTAAAATAACGACGGGACCGGTGCTTAAAGGGTTAAAATAACGACGGGACCGGTGCTGAAAGGGTTAAAATAACGACGGGACCGGTGCTGAAAGGGTTAAAATAACGACGGGACCGGTGCTGAAAGGGTTAAAATAACGACGGGACCGGTGCTGATAGGGTTAAAATAACGACGGGACCGGTGCTGAAAGGGTTAAAATAACGACGGGACCGGTGCTGAAAGGGTTAAAATAACGACGGGACCGGTGCTGAAAGGGTTAAAATAACGACGGGACCAGTGCTGAAAGGGTTAAAATAACGACGGGACCGGTGCTGAAAGGGTTAAAAAAACGACGGGACCGGTGCTGAAAGGGTTAAAATAACGACGGGACCGGTGCTGAAAGGGTTAAAATAACGACGGGACCGGTGCTGAAAGGGTTAAAATAACGACGGGACTGGTGCTGAAAGGGTTAAAATAACGACGGGACCGGTGCTGAAAAGGTTAAAATAACGACGGGACCGGTGCTGAAAGGGTTAAAATAACGACGGGACCGGTGCTGAAAGGGTTAAAATAACGACGGGACCGGTGCTGAAAGGGTTAAAATAACGACTGGACCGGTGCTGAAAGGGTTAAAAAAACGACGGGACCGGTGCTGAAAGGGTTAAAATGACGACGGAACCGGTGCTGAAAGGGTTAAAATAACGACGGGACCGGTGCTGAAAGGGTTAAAATAACGACGGGACCGGTGCTGAAAGGGTTAAAATAACGACGGGACCGGTGCTGAAAGGGTTAAAATAACGACGGGACCAGTGCTGAAACGGTTAAAATAACGACGGGACCGGTGCTGAAAGGGTTAAAATAACGACGGGACGGTGCTGAAAGGGTTAAAATAACGACGGGACCGGTGCTGAAAGGGTTAAAATAACGACGGGACCGGTGCTGAAAGGGTTAAACTAACGACGGGACCGGTGCTGAAAGGGTTAAAATAACGACGGGACCAGTGCTGAAAGGGTTAAAATAACAACGGGACCGGTGCTGAAAGGGTTAAAATAACGACGGGACCGGTGCTGAAAGGGTTAAAATAACGACGGGACCGGTGCAGAAAGGGTTAAAATAACGACGGGACCGGTGCTGAAATGGTTAAAATAACGACGGGACCGGTGCTGAAAGGGTTAAAATAACGACGGGACCGGTGCTGAAAGGGTTAAAAAAACGACGGGACCGGTGCTGAAAGGGTTAAAATAACGACGGGACCGGTGCTGAAAGGGTTAAAATAACGACGGGACCGGTGCTGAAAGGGTTAAAATAACGACGGGACCGGTGCTGAGAGGGTTAAAATAACGACGGGACCGGTGCTGAAAGGGTTAAAATAACGACGGGACCAGTGCTGAAAGGGTTAAAATAACGACGGGACCGGTGCTGAAAGGGTTAAAATAACGACGGGACCAGTGCTGAAAGGGTTAAAATAACGACGGGAAAGAGTTACAATAACATTAGGTCTTTAATCCATCTCAGCACATGTTCCTTGATGAAATAATTACTAAACGGAAGAAGTTTATCTGGCTGATAAAAAAGTTACTACATGACCGGAAGATAAAAGTTACTACATGACCGGAAGATAAAAGTTACTACATGACCGGAAGATAAAAGTTACTACATGACCGGAAGATAAAAGTTACTACATGACCGGAAGATAAAAGTTACTACATGACCGGAAGATAAAAGTTACTACATGACCGGAAGATAAAAGTTACTACATGACCGGAAGATAAAAGTTACTACATGACCGGAAGATAAAAGTTACTACATGACCGGAAGATAAAAGTTACTACATGACCGGAAGATAAAAGGGAAAATGTCACTCTTTGCCTTGTTAAACATATCATTAATACAGTCTTTTAAATACTAATTGTGTACACTCTAGATAACTAATTGCCTACATACCCACTTGAATCAGTATCGAACCTTAAGGGGAGGCAGACCGTTTTTCTGGACCCCCTTCTCTCTAATGTTTAGCCCCACTAGTTTTGAGATTATAAGATGTTCGGCCCATTAGTTTGGCGATTTTAACACCTTTCGCCTCATTTCGTTGTCAATTTTAAGGCCTTTCGTGCCATTTAGGTGTCGATTATTTCCTGGCGAGCGAAAGCGGCCCAGCAATTTTAAGAGGAATCGACCTTCGGCCGGGACATTATACTACCGAAAAATGTACAAATTTATCTTGAAGGGGGGTCTAGAGGGTCTTTTTCTAAGTTTGATGGAGGTCTAGTGAGGAACCTAATAAAATATATGAATACATTAATTAAAAGACCAAACAAACGGTCAGTGTCCCCTTAAGGAGACAATACAATACTTTAGTGGATCCCAAATGTCCCAGAATATAACCTAAAATGTTAAACTTTACATAATTATAAAAGTAGGACATAGCGAGAATAGGATTAATGCTGGCCAATAGGTTCTGTTGATTGTTTGACTAAGAAGATGGTGTAATATACTGTAAATCAGGAGAGAGAGAGAGAGAGAGAGAGAGAGAGAGAGAGAGAGAGAGCTACATAGAGCTACATAGATACACAGACCACACAGACCTCAAGGTCCTTACTAGGCAGTCTGGCCTTACAAACTATAATATGCATATATGCATATATACACATACACACATACACATACATACATATACATATATATATACATATATACACATACATATACACATACATACATACACACATATATATACAGTATATATATACATACTGTACAGTGCACACACATACATATACATACATTTTTTTTTTTTTTTTTTTTTTTTTTTTTTTTTTCATATCACCCCAGCCCTCTGCAGATAGAGGTCAAGCCTTCCCTTGAAGGCGTTTATTGTGTCGCTCTCCACCACTCTCGCTGGTAGTTTATTCCACTCTGTCGCCACACTGTAGGTGAAGAAACTCTTTGTGACATCTAGGTTTGCCTTTTTGGTTTTTAATTTCATTCCATTTCCGCGAGTTTGATTAGTATTGTTTAATGTGAATAGTGCATTTACATCGACTTTGTCGAAACCTTTTAGTATCTTAAAGCACTCAATAAGCTGACCCCTCAACCTCCTCTTTTTTAATGAGAACAGGTTCAATCGTTTAAGTCTTTCTTCATATGGTTTATTTCTTAATGAGGGTATCATCTTCGTCGCTCTACGCTGTACTGACTCGAGTCTTACAATGTCCTTGATCAGATAAGGTGACCAGAACTGCACACCATATTCAAGGTGGGGCCTCACCATACTTTTGAACAGTGGCACTATTACGTTTTCATGTTTATATGTAAATTTTCGTTTAATAAAGCCCAATGCTATGTTTGCCTTATTTGCAGCTGCTATACATTGGTCGGAAGTTTTTAGGTTTTCAGATATTAGTACCCCTAGGTCTTTTACTACCGTTGCGGTTTTTATTTGTTTGCCATTCATTTCGTATTTGTATTTCATATTTCTGCTACCAACCTGCAGCACCTGACATTTATCGACATTGAAGGGCATCTGCCATTTTTTCGACCACTCTGATATCTTGTTTAAATCAGATTGCAACGCATTTCTATCATCTTCGTTCAGGACTGTATTTCCTATTTTTGTATCGTCGGCGAATTTGGAAATGGTGTTGTTTACCCCTACATCGATATCGTTAATGTAAATGAGAAACAGGACCGGTCCAAGGACTGAACCCTGTGGAACTCCACTAGTGACAGGCTCCCACTCCGATTCCACTCCATTTATCACCACTCTCTGTCTTCTGTCTGTAAGCCAATTTTTTATCCAAGAATGAATTTCACCTTTGATACCTATCCTCTCCAGTTTAGCCAATAGTTTTCGGTGAGGCACCTTGTCGAAAGCTTTTTGAAAGTCCAAGAAGATTATATCTAGTGATTTCGTCATGTCGTTATATGTGAATAGTTTGTTATAAAATTCAATCAAATTTGTTAGGCATGACTTATTTGATCTAAAGCCGTGTTGACTATTTTTGATTAGGTTGTTTGATTCGAGGTAATCTACTATCTTATCTCTAATGATTTTTTCCATGATTTTTCCTACAATTGAAGTTAGGCTAATTGGTCTGTAATTACTCGCTTTGGCCTTGCTACCCTTCTTGTATATCGGCGTAATGTTCGCATCTTTCCAATCACTCGGTACAATCCCCTGTAGTAGTGATAAGTTAAATAGTTGTGTCAGGGGTTTTGCTATTTCGTCCTTGACATTCTTAATTATTTTCGGGTGGAGCATGTCGGGTCCCGGGGTCTTATTTACATTTAAATTACTCAATTTGCTTTGTACTTCGGTAACACTGATGGTGAAATCTCCTATCACATGAGTTGAGGTGTTATTTTCAAGGGTATGATCGATAATTTCTTCTGTGAAAACTGAGCCAAAATATTTGTTGAGCAGATTTGCCGTGTTTGTGTCGCCTGTTATTGTCTGGCCATCTTCTATTAGCGGTCCGATTCCGCTTTTGATCTGTTTATTTTTGTTTACGTAACTGTAGAATTTTTTGGGGTTTGTGGCACTTTCTCTAGCAATAGTCATTTCGTAATTTTGTTTGTTCGCCCTAATTATTTTTTTCACTTCCCTTCTACTATTGTTGTACAAGTTTTTAATTACTTCAGTGTTTGTGTTATTTTTTACAAGTTTGTGGAGTTGATTCCTTTTCCTTATTGCCTTGCCAATGTCTCTACTGTACCAAGGGGGCATACTTGATTTCGTATTACGTTTTGGTTTCATGGGTACAAATTGTTTATGCGCTTCTGTAATTGTAGACTTAAAATGTCCCCATAGTTCATTTACTTCGTTTATATTTATGAGGTTTGAGTGTATGTTTGATAGCGATTCCTTAAGTCCGTCATAATTTGCGTTTTTTGAAGTCCGAAACCATTCCTGTTGTTTTTACTGAGGAATATTTGCTTATAACGTTGATTCTTAAGATTTTATGATCGGACGTTGCCAGATGTTCACCTACATCCAGGTTTGATAATAGATTTTCTGGGGTAGTGATTACGAGGTCTAATATATTCCTGTCTCGCGTCGGCTGTTTTACGTGTTGAGTCAAAAAATTGTCCTGGATGAAGCTTGTCATTAGGCGTGACTCAGCATTTTTTCCGGTCGTGGTATTCCAGTCAATTAGGGGGGAGGTTATAGTCACCTAGTAAAACTGTTTCGTCGGAATTAAGGGTTTTCTCTAGTATTTCATAAAAAATTGTATCATCGGCAACAGTTAGTCTCGGTGGTCGGTACGCTGTAGTGATATTTAAGTTCATGTTTTTTTGTATTTATTTTGACGCACACTATTTCTGCATTACTTTCGGGGAGAGTCACCTCGACTGGGTTTAAGTAGGTTGCAACGTACATTGCAACCCCCCCTCTTTGTTTTCCATTGTTACGGTCTTTATGAAAAAATTTATATGGCTCTATGTGATATTCATGAAGTAGATCTTTATTTTTAAGGTTCAGATGTGTTTCCGTTATACAAATAACGTCAACTTTCTCATTTAATAACAGACATTTGAGTTCGTCTATTTTGTTTCTTATTGAGCAGGCATTTATGGATATTATTTTTATATCATTTCTCTCAGCATGCGCTGGATTTGTTTTTCTTATTGGTGAGGATGGGTTTGGGGTTATGACTTGAAGCCGCGGCGGGTTGTCAAATTCATTCAGTTGGTTGGGTTGGCTTGGATGGGGTTGGGTGGGGTTGTTTAGTTTGTTTTGTGGTTCAGGTAGGTAAGTTTTCATAACTTGTGGGCCATTGGGGTTGACGGTTTCGTTTAAATGGTTGTGATGGACTTGGAAGGGTTGGGCGGGGTTATTTATTTCTCTTAACTGTGCGGGTGGAGTTTGATTGGGTGGGGTTGTGGGAGGGCTTTTCCGGGGGTAGCGATATCAATACTCAGAGGAGTCTATTAGCATAGTTATTTCTCGGTCCTGACTGGCGTTGTTTTCGTGGGCAATGTAGGTTGCTTGATTTAGGGTGTCACTCATGTGCTGAACGCCTTTTTCTGATAAATGAATGCCATCTCCGCTGTACAGGGACGAGTTCCCTACAAAGGTGGTCCAATTGTCCACATACAGTACCTTCTCTTGTTCGCACATGACCTTGACTGCATTGTTAATTTCTATGGCTCTATTTTGTCCGTATGAGCTTGTTTTAATCCGGGGTATGACGCCGCTTAACCACACATTTCGTGGTCTTCCTTTTCATGACTTTAATTAGGTTCTCAAAATCTTTTTCTATGGTCTTAATTGGGGCCTTACCTCCGTCAAAGCAGTCATTTGAGCCAACATTGACGACTACACAGGTGCCCTCTGGTATGGCGGAGTTAGTTATGTCTTTCAGGATATGTTCGACTTTTACCGCCTGGAATGACCTTTACTGACCTTTTTCCTCTGTTCTTGGTGGCAAAGGCAGCTCCTTGACCTCGCATGAGACTGTCACCATATACTAGGGTGAGTTTCTCCTTCCCGCTGACTCCGTGATTTGATGGTTTCGTTGTTTTCCTGTCAGGAGTTTTCTTGCCTTTCGAGCTTGCTTTCACGTGGTCAGTTACCTCGTGTGCAAATCTGTTTTTGATGGGGTTACCTGGTGTCGCTTTTTTCCATTCCCATTCCCATTCACGTGGTCAGTTACCTCGTGTTCATTGTTTTCGGCGAGAACAGCAAATCTGTTTTTGATAGGGATACCTGGTGTCGCTTTCCCATTCCCTTGGGATTTGTTCTTGTTACGCCTGTTGACTACTGTCTGATATAGATCATTGGATGGGTTTTCTTTTTGAAGATATTTAACTACGTCGACTTGCTTACTCTCTATGTCCTTTACTCGCTCTTTTAGTGAGAAATTTTGATGCGAAAGTACACCTACAGTCTCCTTTAGTGTGAGATTATCTCGCTTCAGTTCGTCAACCTGTGCCTTGTGTGCTTCTAATGTGCACTCCAAGAGCAAAAAGTTTTCACCAGTTAAACACATAAAACACTTGGCATTTGGATACCCATGACGCGGATACCATTCCTTGTAGTAGTTCTTGTTACAGGCGGGGCATTTAATTCTGATCGGTGCCATGATTTGGGGTTAGTGAGGGAGAATTTGCAAAAACGAAAGGTTACAAAATGTTGGAGTGGTCACTTCCCTTAAAAGTTGTTCCGATGTTGATGATGCAGGTTGCAAGGTGTTGGTGGGGGTTGAGGATAGTGTCTGTTACGTCGGCACTTTAGAAATAAATTTGGGACGGGTTTTGGGGGTGGGGGGGGATGGTCCTATGGCCCTTATTTTATACCCCTGTTCCGCCTCATAAACCGGGGTTGAAAGGGGGGAAGGGCGCGGTGGTACTTGTTGACACTTGGCGGTAGCTCCGGAAGCGGTGCAGCCCGGGGGGGGGGGGGGGGGGGGGGACGACAACTAGGGATGAGAGGAAAAGAAAGAAAGAAGGAGAGTGTATGGGGGGGGGGGGGAAATTAATTGGGATGAGAGGAAAAGAGAGAGAAAAAGAGAGAGAGAGAGAGGGGGGGGGGGGTGGGAATGAGGGAGAAGGAAAGGGAGAGAGATGGAGGGAGAGAGAGAGATATATATATATATTAGCGAGAGAGAGAGAGAGATATGAGCGAGAGAGAGAGAGAGAGATATGAGAGAGAGAGGAAAAGAAAGGGAGAGAGAGAGGGAGAGATATGAACGAGAGAGAGAGAGAGAGAGAGAGAGAGAGAAGGCGGCGGGGGTGAGAGTGAGAAAATGGAAGTGAGAGATGAAGAGAGAGAAACGACAGGAGAGAGAGAGGAGAGAGAGAGAGGATTAGTTTATGAGGAGCTGTATTCACCCTGGTGGGGCACTCCTCGTAAACGGAAGTCGTTGGAGGGGAGAGAGGCGGGGGGGGGGGGGGGGGGAGTTGGGAAGAGAGAGAGAGAATTAGTTTATTGGGGGCTGTATTCACCCGGGTGGGGCACTCCTCGTAAAGCGGATGTTGTTGTCGGGGTGGCGGTGCCTTTTGTTGGGGGGGAGTTGGGAGGAGAGGGCGAGAGAGAGTGATAGAGTGAGAGGGAGTTATTGAAAACTAGGAATTACAATGGATAGGCAGCTGGGAGATGGTGTGGGACTAATCAAAGGAGGTATTTAGACAAGGAGGAGATATTTAAGCTTATAGAGGGATTTTTCTATAGCTTGAGTGTGGCAGACCAAGATTTTTGCAAGAAGGATTTAAATAATGGGATGTGGGGATTGTAATTCGGGATGTTCTATATAGTGAGAGTTAGTGAGAGAGACAAGTATGTATATAAGAGAGATTTATATGTAAAAATAGGTTAGGTAGTTTATAAGGGATATTGGTAAAACTAAGTTACAAGATACTGGTGAGGGCAGAGGGGAAAGGCAGCATGCACGGTGTGGTGGGGCAGGAGGCGGCGCTCGGAGCTCGGAAAGACACTTCCTTCTTGTTCGACCACTACTACAGACTGGAGAGTCTGTAGACTGGAGAGTCTGGAGAGAGAGAGAGAGAGAGAGAGAGAGAGAGAGAGAGAGAGAGAGAACATTGCTATCAACTCTGCGTAAGCAGAGTTTGGTATCGCGCCCCGTATAGGGGGTACCACACAAAAAAAATGTCTGTCGTCGTCGTCTGTCCCAAATTCCTAGACCGTTGGACGGATTTTTACCAAATTTCACACAAACATTTGTTGGGTGAATGTGAACATCAATCAAAAAAGTTTGTTTGAATTTATGCAATAGTTATGATTTCAGGTCCAAAATATTGTTTTACCCCCCCCTCAGAAACCCCACCCCCAGGCCCCCCCCCCACCCTGCAACGAAGGCGTTCTGCGTGTGTGTGCCCCATAGGGGCACACACACAGAACGCCTTCGTTCTGGGGGCGAAAATATCTCGCCCCGCATTTGTTAGGTTAAGTTAGTTTAGTTAGTTTAAAGGGTTTTAAAGGGGTTTAAAGTTTATTAGGGGAGGTGTGGTGGAGTGGTCTTGCCACTGGCCTGGTAATCCAAAGGTCCCGGGTTCAAATCCCGATGTATCAATGGGAAGATATTATTGGGATGGAATTTGTGCTGTACCTAGTATCAGTGCATTACCACAAAGCCCACCAAAACGTCAATAAAATAACCTCATTGTTCCCTGATTAAATAGCACTGTATGAATATTCCCATATTCAAAATATGCTATAGGGGTGAAATGCCTGGTGAGTTATCTGCTCAACAGGTGGCGTTGTGTGTGTGTATGTGTGAGAGTCCGAGTGTAGGGAGTGAGACAGTGAAGCACGGGAACGAGGTGGCTTCAGAGATGGGGTCGTTTCGGGCCATGAGTGAGCACCGTGCCTCATGTGAAGGCAAGATGGCAGGTGCTCGTTGTACTCTACGTGCTTCACATGTCTCACTCCCTAGACTGGAACAAGACCTCACGGGCTTCACTATTCATTGTAAAGCGGTGAATGTTAAGGCTCTCAGCCTATGCCCGAGAGGAAGTAAGTTGGAATATAGAAAAAAAAAAAAAAAAAAAAAAAAAAATTGACAAACTTATTTAAATAAAAAACTTGTACACGTGCCTCTTGTATCCTCTCAACACCTGCTCCTCGGTAAAACGTACCCATACTCCTGGTGGTAGTCAGTATCTTAAATATGTACTAAAGTATATTATGTAAAATTGACATATTCAAGTGTAATCCTAATATATTTTGTAGTCTGAAATAAATTATTATTTTTATTATCATTATTTAAGCCAAATGAGAGTAATGGACAGGTCATGAGTCATAACCACTGAACTGTTATTAGTAAAGTTCAGTGATCAGATGAAGGTATTGAGGGATAAGCCTTTACAACGGCACCTCGTATCTACATTCTACTTTTCCTATTTTTCTGAAGAGTGTAGAGAGGGAAGAAGGAGTGTTGGATAGAGAGGAAGCTGTTGGAGTGGCTTTGTTATGCGTTTAGTCTGTGTTTAGTCATAATAGTAGAACCGAAACCTTCTCTGTGCACTACAGTGCATAGAGAAGATTTCGGTTCTGTCATGATTGTTCAGGCTAAACAGATAGTGATGAATTCTATTTCATATTTAAATTATATGTAACAGTACTGTCTATAACTGTATTATAATACAATAGCGATAGGTGTCTACTTTTAAAGGATAAATAGTATTAAGGCGAATAAACTGAATGCCGAACGATCACTATATTGGGTCCTGACACTGTTGCCAGATACGCTTAAACTCTTACTATCGTAAAACATAATAGATTTTATTTATTCGCATAATTTCAAGTACCGAGGGCATTATTATATTATTTTCTTATCTCTTTGTAGTTATACTTTTGTGATTTGGTGCTACAATGTTGTCTGTCCAGGGTTATATGCATGGTTGAAGTTAGTCTTGTGACTTCGTAATAGTTACCCTAGAATAAACTCGATCTGTGATTGATCCTAATTTAGCCTATGATATATTACTTTAAATTGTAAAACTTGCAAACTAAACAAACCAAAACTGGGACGATACAAGTTAATACTTCAGAAATATGCGGGCAAGGAGAGGCTAGCTGAATGACGAAGTAGGCAACTAAAGGGGCCCTCCCACAGTCAGGAGTGCGAGCTAGTGGGATACTAACAGGAGTCACTAGGAGTCGCTAGAGTCACTAGGAGTCATCGATTTTCACCACGAGCGAGTGGGAGTCTACCAGGAGTAGCTTGAGTCACTAGGAGTCTTCGATTTTCACCGCGAATAGGCCCGCGAGTCCAAATTTTCCCCTACTCCTAGTGACTCTAGCTCGCACTCCTGACTGTGTGAGGGCCCCTTTAATGTAATGAAATGTTTGATATATTATTATTTAACCGACACTGAACTGAATAACATTCTTTACCACAACATTCCACAGTATTTTCAGGAATATATATATATATATATATACAGGGTGTCCCAGGAGGAAAGGGCATAACTTTGGTAAATGATAGAACGCAATATTCTAAGCCTAAAATGTTCTATAACAAAAAGTACAAATCTCGACCGGTATAGAGATATTGCATGTTGAAAATGGTATTTTCTTCAGTATTTCCCCATAAGGCTGGCCTAGCTGTCCTAGTGCCTATCACACCTCTATCTTTCTGCAATTATTTTACCATGTTATTTTAAAGATACTATAATTCTGTAAGTTGCAAAATGATTATAGACACATTAGCTCACTTTGGAGTAGTTGGAAACTATTTGACATGGAAGAGTCCATTACAGTGATGCGGGGGAGGACACTACATAAAACCTTCAATATCTTTATAACGGTTGAAATTTGGACTTTTTGTTATGGAATATTGTATGCTTAGAATACCATGTTCTATCATTTCTCAAAGTTATGCCCTTTCCTCCTGGGACACCCTGTATATACTGTATATACCTTTTTTCTGTGCCTTGCTCGATTCCATTGGCTAGACCACTGGTATTTGTAATGATATTAGCCTGTACAGGTATATGATATAATTCGCGTCTCACATTAACCCTTTCACGCTCATACGACGCAGATGTTGCTAGATTAGCAATAATAAATAGAGTTCTCTCACTCTTATAATTACCTCTCCAAAATGAGTTTTCTGCCCACAGCTAACTCAAAGACAACTGCAGAGGTTGAAGTAACTAAACTAAAGGTTTCTAAATACCCCTGATGGTAACAAAGGCTTTAAAGTATCCCCAATAGGCTCAACATACCGTCACATGTCGGAGAGGGTTAAGAATATAGCTGTTCACCTCATTCAACTAGATACCACGATCTCAATTTTACACACGCCAATAAAGAAAGAGAAGACAAACTACATCAGAGCATACATACCAAAACCAGACCAGACATTCACAACCCGACTAGCAGACCAGACAGACAAAACCAGACCAGACAGACCAAACCAGACCAGACATTCACAACCCGACTAGCAGACCAGCCATACCAAACTCGATCAGAGTTCACCAGACCAGGCAGACCAAACCAGCTCAATCCACACAATTGACAAACAAAACAGAACATGCAGACCAAACCAGACCAGACAGACCAAACCAGACCAGACACACAGACCAAGACATACCTGACCAGACCAGACAGACCAAACCAGACCAGGCAGACCAAGCCAGACCAGACACACAGACCAGAGCCGAGAAACAGTCAACTGGAAAAAGAGTGAGGTCAGGTGAAGTAAAATATAAAAACAAGGAGGGGGGAGAATGAAATAAAATGCTGAAATTAAAGAGGGGAGGAACATAAAAGAATGACAACAAAATATATATATCAAAATCAACAAAGGTTAAATGTTTTTGTCGGAAAGTTTGTATATTTTCTACATAAATTAAGGAAATACACATTACATGATATTACATGCAACTGAAGGTGTTCTTAACCCCTCCAGTACCGGCGACGTCTTTTTCAATGCATTCTATCTATAATTAGACGATTTTGTGCAGTTTAAGAAGGATCTGTGGTAGTAAAAAGGGTTCAGTGAGATAGTTTGAAGCCTGTTAATTGCTGGAGGTCCTTTTCAAACTGAATACAATCGTCTAATAGGAGCCAAAATGAGGTTAAAAGGACGGCACCGGTACAGAAAGGGTTAAGTTATGAGAACTAATGATTAAGGGTTGTATGAACTATAATATTCGTAAGTCTCACAAACTCCCCAAAACACCATCACTTATAATATATGATACACACTCCCATGAAACACCATTATGTCAACAAAGTGTTCAAAATGAAATACTATAGGATAACAAATTTATTAAAGGGGTAGTACTCGCTTTTTCTGGACCCCCTTCTCCTTCATGTTTAGCATATTCGCTTTGAGGTTTTAAGATGTTCGTTCCGTTAGTTTGGCACTTTTGAAACCTTTCGCCTCATTTTTGTATCAATATTAAGACCGTTCGTGCCCTTTAGGGCGAGCGAAAGCGAGCCTCTAATTTTAGAATTTATCTTTAAAGGTGTCTAGGGGGTGTTTTTCTAAGCTTGATGGAGGTTTAGCGAGGAAACTCAAAACATAAATTAATACATATATATATAGACCAAAAACCAAGCAACCACTACTCCCTTAACTCAAGTACATACGTTTATGTTCTTCGCTATCAGTCAGCCAGCAACCACATTTCAATCAATCCTGTAAAGGTTTCCCGTGTACCAATGCATACATGGCGGAACAGGCCAGCCACCTGGGTCACCTCTAAACCAAACAAAAGACAAATGTGTCCCACAGACTTTTAGCATACCCAATCAGCTCACAAGTGAACCCCTAAAAGTCGGTGACCGGTCAACTCAACCAGTAGACCATTTCAACCAGTAGCTCTCAACCAGTTCCAAATCAACCAATACGGTTAGGTTAGGTTAGGTTAGTACTATATTTAGGCACTGGTTTGGTTGGTCTGGGTTAATTTGGCACTGGTTGAGAGCTACTGGTTGAAATGGTCTACTGGTTGAGATGACATGGAACCCTACGAAAACCATAGGTAATTAGATGCACATAATTTTCCTCGCAAACAGTTTTACTGGGCAGCCAAAATGTTTACCGGGCAGCCAAAAGTTTGATTGAACAGCCAAGATGTTGACCAGGCAACCAAATAATTGGTTGGGCAGCCAAATATTCTTGTAAGCGGCTTTTGAGATGCCGTAAAAATGAGAAGCTGATGTACGGTGGCGATATGGGGGTGGAGAGGGGGGACCTAAAATCTTGAAGATGTGAAGTCTGGTCGCCCTTATACTTCAACGTAGGACTAATAAACACTATAAGTGTCAGTGTTGAACTTAACTGTGTTGCTGTGATATACCCTGCTGAAGGTGCGTTTTGAGTGGATGGACCCCTATTGGAGGGATGGAGTTACCTAACCCTTGAAAAATTGATTGGGAGCTTTATTATAAGCCTTAGGCACATCTAAAGTTTTTGCTTCGAATAACAGTCACACTAATGAGTTACAGCAAGTATAAGAACAAACATAAATGACCTTGTTACGATCGGGTCTCGTATAAATCAGTGGCTCTTATACATTGGACTAGACTGGCATAAATGCAACAACGGAAACGCTAGATCCAACCCCTGATATATAATCCCGTCGAACAAAGAACACATATACCCTCCAGAGTTATATCTGTGATAGCGGGGTATCTTAACTCTCAGTATCTATGTGCTTCTACTATAGGCTGATGTTCTCTGAAACAGCCTATTACCTATAACATATGATTGCTTAGTTATGGTACACAAGGAAAAGATAGTTAACTTAATTAAATCACAAGAGTGATCTAATGCAAACAAGAAGAAGGTTTACTTAACGTTACTTTAATCAATAATATCTGTCACTCCTTTATGAAAGAAAGTGTTGTAAAGTCCTCAAGCACCGAACAAGGAATCTTCTGAATGATGTCGGATGCTACTAAGAAGAACGTATCGGAAATGGAACCACAAAATAGCAGGAGGCAGGACAATGCACGTGTAGGCTAAATACACAAAAAGGCTGGACCTATAATGTTATTGGACACAAGAATATTATAAGCGGTGCAACAGTAATAATGCTCGCCACGAAAAAGTAGTACTCCTATTAACAAAACCAGTCTATGCTGGTTGTGTCTCTCTACAGCAACCTAGACCTCAAAATGCTTGTGTAGAAATAATGGGTATGCATAAGAGAGTATATGATCTAATCCAGCTAATGTCTACCCGGGTTAATAAAGTCTAGCTGGGATGCGCAAAGGTACAGAATTCTGGTGGAGCAAGGCAGCTCCTAGCCTAGTGTGGACCTTGGGTCTGTGCGGCCTGATTACGTTAATATGAAGGGGTGCTCTCTTGAGGATTCTCGATCACAAGTATCGAGTATCCTCCTGGCGACCCTCAAAAGTAAAAGCAAATAGAGTTAGAACAGTGTTGGGTGGATTAGGCAAGCAGCCGCACTACACAGTCTAAACTCCAAGGTACACAGACAAAAGATCCACCAAGGTAACCCACAGAATCCGTAGTGTCGTGCAGCTCAAAAGTAGCCTACACACAGTGAAAACACCAACAGCAAGGTACCTGATCCCTAGTCTAGCATTATTTAACCCTGTAGAAACATTAGTGATTGATGGAGACAGTCCGAGCAATACAATCTCCCAAAAAGACAACGACTCTCTTCAACCTTAGCCTAGTACATAAGAAATGTGAGATCCAGCATATAATACAGTCTGGCCACCAATTCAAGGTGTGGATGCAGGGAACCAGAGGGGGATTGATATTAATAAAAGGTGAGGAAGTAGTGGAAATGATAAGAGGCAGTAGGAGAGAAAGAATATAAGACAAGAGTGTGGAACAGTTCATGGGAGATGCTTAGAGCATGCTGTCTGGGACGGATCTGACAAGGATATTCCCAGGGACCGCCTCGCCTCGCTGGAGTCCCAGTTCGCAGGAATGGCACGAGGGCGCGCGACAGTCGCCCAGTAAGCAGCCGCCTAGTAGGCAGTGTTAGGCAGGAGGCAACGAATCCCGCGAGGCCTATGTAAGGGGGCCAGCCAACCGCCACACTCACCACCAAGTCACACCACCTGGTCTCTCTCTCTCTCTCTCTCTCTCTCTCTCTCTCGCTCGCCTTCCCATCATTCAACTACTTAACACAATACTTTCAATTGACTAAATAAAATAGAAAGGATTGTGACAGACGAAAATAAAGAACAGTTCTGAACTGTCTGCAACACAAGCTTTCTCGAGAAGGAAAGTACACAATGATAGGTAGACTGTAGCTACATTCTCTGCCCTGGCGAGTCCTAGCGAGTAAGCCATGCGGTTCTGGGGGAAGCGGCGAGCGTCACAACCTCTAGCATGGGTTCGGAGAGGAGGGAAACTATAGGTAGCACCAATGAACTTGACAATTATCTCCACCCCTGACCTCTTCGTTACTCAAAAGGGCCCAGCGCAAACTGGCTGTAAATTTCCACACCTATTTCCTGGTGGACTCTTAATTAATGATAGAAATGTCAGCCAGATTGCTTTCATTCATTTTGAGTTATAAGAAGTTAAGATCATAATAAGGGGTCCAGATTATTGTCAAGTTCGTTGGCGCTACCTATAGCATCTTGATAATCGATATGGATCGAGTTTACCATAGGCCAATTACCTATGCATAATTTTGATATGACAAGAAAGATCGGCTCTTTAGGATACCGGGTTTATGAGCGGTTGATGGACGGCGGCGGTGGCTTTGCTGTAAAGCCATATAGGAGAAAATATGAGTTACCGATAAGATAGGTCTTCCCGGCACTCACATGGAAAACAACAGTGACAACAACAGTAACTGGCCAAACCAGATGGGGAAAATAAATGCGACGAAAAAAACTGCCTCAATTGGGTTGGACAACAAATGTGGTGATTGGTAATAAAACGAAAGTGATTTAATTCATGTTCTACGCGGAGTACACACATATATAAAACAAGTATTACGCGCTATGAGTACCTCCGAAAACTGGATTATCTTCCATTTCCCACTATATCCCACTATCTCCCATCTGGGGAATAAAATAACGCCACTAATTTAACAAGCAATACCATGGTATGAATTATTGTGTGTTTTTGTATATAAAATTATAAAGAGTATAACTGATATTTGAGTACTTTGATCATTGAATTTTGTTTTTGAATGAATCCGTTACAATTAATGCAAAGTTTTAACATTCAAATAGTTTGGTCTTGAGACCCCTGAATGAGCCAACACATGACTAGAGAAGTAAATGGACAGGATGGATGCACTGGTTAGAAAATGATAGTTATCATGCATCAGGGCCCCTTACAGGTTCGATGAATAGGAGGAAAGATTTTGGCTTGGAGGGAACATTCGAATTAATCGCTAAATTGGTCCTCAACAAATCAAGGTGGTGGTAATTTTGTTAATTCCATTACAACTAGTATAAAGCGATAGTTTACACTAGATAGAGGGAAAAGACATAAGCTGTTATGTAGAAAACCTTTTTTTCTCTTCGTTAATTGAGTCTTACAAAGAGGACTGGTGAAGGGAGAGAGGTCTCCGCTGACTCACCACCGGGAGAGGCTGCTACTCCTCTCCCTTTCCCTTCTCCCTTTTGAGAACATGTTCCGGCCTCGGAGGGCTGCAGAGAAAATATACCCAGTGGAGGGAGAGAGCATACAACTCTCCCTATGCCAGGGATATCTAAAAACATGCTTGGTCGAGGCCTCTATTATCCGAATTTAAAGGAGAAACTGCTTTGATATGGATGGACAGTCATGGAAATTCGATGTTCTGCCTCAAACAAATGAGGCCCTAATCCCCATCCATCCACATGGGAAGGTAGCGGTTGCTGTCTTATCTTGTGAGGTGAGAAAGAAGAAACTGAGGTTCCTCTCTCTCCACTGTCTAACTTTAATTGGTTGCATGGTGACAGGTGAGACACGGGTCACCACCTGCGGGCAGGACAAGAGAGGCAAGGATCAAGAGGAGAAAGTGGGGAATAAAAGAAACCTCACTGCACTGGCAACTATTTCAAAACATTAGCTTATATAATTGAATGAACATTTTTTATAGTTCATGGCCTATTAATTCGAAGAGGAGGGAAGTCTCGACAATCAAACTATGCCTATGGAATTGCACCCGAGTTTAACATTTCATGCAAAGGAGAGGGAAAAAGTGTCTTTAAGAAAATAGACCCTGGGCCCAGGGTCTCCCTGCACCTTGCGCCCCCCCCCCCCCATTCCTCCCGAGTCACTCAGCCACTCACCATAGTCACATGAAATTCATACAAGTCAAGAATGAGAGCCGAAGGCAGAAGGCGTATGGAAGTTTTTAGTGCATTAAGTAGAATGAGGTTCCTTGGCCCAGGTGACTGGGCCAGGAGTGGAGAGCCATGTAATACCAAGGTCAATCTGGACAAATCTGTGTTAACATTTTCGAACTAGTACATCTTAGAATAATACTAGCTAAAAGTAAATATTTGGTGCATTCAGGGGTCTTGGCAGGCCACATGAGGCTATACCATAAGAATCATAGCGCTTTGCAACAGTTGTAACGGAATTCGCTAAAGTTAATTGGATCATTGTATTGTGTAATTAGGGCGGACTGATACCACAGGAATATGAGACACAAACATGTAACCACCAACTAATTGCCTGGAAGAAAAAGAGGAATAAAGGTAATTTCGTTATCTGACACCCATGGTGGTGGTGAAATGTAGACATCAAATCAGTATACTACAGTATTAATTTATGTTGTTTAACTAAATAAAATGAAAACAAAATGGAAGATATGTAGGCTACATATATTTAATATAATTTAATATACCGGTAGTGTTGAGAGAGAGAGAGAGAGAGAGAGAGAGAGAGAGAGAGAGAGAGAGAGAGAGAGAGAGAGAGAGGGGTAGGAGGAGGAAGGAAATTGTTAAGATGGTGAAAAACGCAGCAAAGAAAGGAGGATCTCTAGCGGCTATAAAAAACGTGGTTAAGAGACGAAAGAAACCCGCACACTCTCAACCTCTTACACATATAGAAACTCACGTGCTCACACAGGCACACATTCATACACTTAACCATTTCTCACAAAAACTAACACACATACAGTATATGATACACCTAAATATACGCACACACAGGCATTTTATGTTTCTCACACATCTGCTCTGTCTCTCTCTACACATACATATTAAATATATACAGTGTGTATATATATATATATATATATATATATGTGTGTGTGTGTGTGTGTGTGTGTGTGTGTGTAGCCTACGGACAAACAAACTAATAATCCCTACAGGTAAAACGTAATAGTAATATAAACAAAAGTATAGTATTATAAAAATGGTTCCAAGGTAGAAAAGACTCACAGGAGCGTAAAAAGAGAAAGAAACGGCGGCGTGGTAGTAAGGAGGGGGGGGGGGGGAGGGGGGGGGAGGGGGCAGGAAGGGAACGAGGAAGAGAGGAGGGAATGGGGGAAGGGAGGATAAAAGGTAGAGAGGAGGAAAACATGGGAGGGAAGAGAGGAGAGAATAAGGGGCAGGGAGGACAAGAGGTAGAGAGGAGGAAGGGAGGACAAGAGGTACAGAGGAGGGAATAGGGGGAGGGAGGACAAGAGGTAGAGAGGAGGGAATGGAGGACAAGAGGTAGAGAGGAGGGAATGCGGGAAGGGAGGATAAGAGGTAGAAAGGAGGGAATAGGGGGAAGGGAGGACAAGAGGTAGAGAGGAGGGAAGGGTGGGTAGGGAGGACAAGAGGTAGAGAGGAGGGAAGGGGGGGAGGGAGGACAAGAGGTAGAGAGGAGGGAAAGAGGAGAAAGAAAACGGGGTGAACAGGGCGGAAGCGACAATATCGAGGGAAGAAGAAGAATAGGGAGGAGGGAAGTAAATAAAAAGGGAGGAAACAAGTAGGTGAGAAGAGAGAAGAGGACGACGGGGAAGAGGAGTGAGAGAAGTGGAAGAAGAGGAGGGATTAAACAACTTGTGGAGGGAGGTTTTATATTTAAGAGGGATTTAACTACCATCATTCAAAACCATCATTACCACTGATTTGAGTGCAAGGTAACACATATTTGGATATCAGGTATAGTTCATTATAAATGTGTATTATAGCAACTAAAAAAAACAAAATATCGACACATGTGCAATTTAAGCTTGTGAGTACCCAAAACATCAACATTATGTAAGTGGGTCACTTTGTGTAACAAAATGGAAAAAACAACAAATGGAGGACTTAGATGAGGGTGGAGGAAGGAGGACTGAGGAAGAGTAGGGTGCGAAGAATGCAAGAAGGAGCAACAGAGAAAGTAGGGAATATAATCTGAGAGAAGAAAAGACAGAGAGGGGGAAGAGAGCCCAGGATAATGACGGGAAGAGGCACGCGTCACAGCACCAGATCCATAGTGGTTAACAAGCTACTTCTCTTTCCGATACTAGCTGCCTCCTCCCTCTTTCCGAACGATCATATCTCGTGACATTGTGGAAGAAAAGAAGAGGAATTGTTGCACTATTTTTAACATTGCCCTTCTATGTGTATTATCCTAGGCAACCACACAAACTATATGTGTATGACCTTTAAATCAAGTAATCAAGTAATGTGGTGTAGTGGTTAGCACGAGTGCCTGTTAATCGCAAGGTCCAGGGTTCGAATCCCGGGTGGTATGTATGTATGGTCACTGGATCTTCTCCTGGATGACCTAGATGTGTATGAATTTGTATTTTGTTTGTGTGTGTTCATTTTTTCTGTTATGTTATCCCTATTCGGGCTCTGTCTTGAGTCCCTCCCCCCAAAAAATAAATAAATAAATAAATAAATAACTAATCCCGAGATTCCGAGACAGATGGATATGATAAACTCTACGGAGGTCACATACCCCAGTTACGTATTCCCCCCCCCCAATTAATCTATTCTGAAAGCCCCTAAGTATCCCAGTCAAACCTCAGCTCCAGGTCAGGTCAGGTGAAGGTATTGAGGGATAAGCCTTTACAACGGCACCTCGTATCTACATTCTACTTTTCATATTTTTCTGAAGAGTGTAAAGAGGGGAGAAGTGGTGTTGGAGAGAGAGGCAGCTGTTGGAGTGGCTTTGTTATGTGTGTTATTAGTCTGTATACGTCGTCGAGGTGTCCCCCGACTGGGTGCGTAGTCCCAACGGTTTGAGGGCTAAGTAGTCACAAACAGACAAACATGCTTTACAAATATATACAGTATATATATATATATATATATATATATATATATATATACAGGGTGTTTCATAAATACCTTTCATAAATTTCAGAATGAATAGACCTAGCAATAATAAATATTCTTTACTGTGACGGTTTTGGAAATTTCTCATATTTACCTGGATATTACACATTTTAGTTTAAATAGGAAAGTCTAGGGAATGAACACAATCAGTAGATTACCATCACTTCAATTACTTTATTTTGTCATAAATGCTTGAACATCAATGTATTTTACAGTATTTACAATAGGTGCTCGATCAATTTGCTTCATGGGTTCGAATACTGTATGAATGAAGCTTCACAAATTGAAGGTAATGTGAGAAGGTGAGAGAAAGAAGGATGTACTGGCAGTCTTAAGTAAGTACCAGACATGGAGCCATACACCTCTGCTGAGTACACAGACATGTTACTTACTTTAGGTGCAGCTGGAGGAAATGCAGCTGAAGGAGTAAGGATGTACGGTGAACAATATCCCAACCGGAGGCAACCATCTCGGCCTACTTTCCTCAGCGTAGAAAGACGACTACGGGAATATGGCTCACTGAATCCACGTGCAGTAGACAGAGGAAGGCCTCATGATGAGCAACTACTCGATGCAGAAGAGGATATCCTTGATGCCATCGCAGATGATCCATCTACAAGTACACGTAGACTTGGTGCACGATTTGGTGTAGCTCATGCATCAGTATGGAGGATTGTAAACAGACATGGCCTGTACCCATATCATCACCAGCCCATCCATGCTTTGACTGAACGTGATTATCACCAACGAGTGGATTTCTGTCGGTGGCTCCTTACTCAAGAGAGGGAGAACAACGGTTTTATTGCAGAGGTTTTGTTTAGTGATGAGGCAAATTTCACAAGAAATGGCATGTTGAACCTACATAATACACATACATGGGGAGCAGAAAATCCACATGCAACAACAACGAGGGGACATCAGGAACGCTTTTCGATTAATGTTTGGGCCAGTATTCTTGGTGACCATGTAATCGGACCTTTTATGTTACCACAACGACTTACAGGCAATGTGTACACCAGATTTCTTCAGGATGACTTACCCATACTACTTGAAGATGTGCCTCTCAGAACACGTAGACAAATGTGGTTCATGCAGGATGGGGCTCCAGCTCACTTTGCACGAGGTACGAGGGATTTCCTTAATGTTATGTACCCTGATAAGTGGATAGGCCGTGGTGGTCCCATCGCCTGGCCACCTAGATCACCGGACCTAACTCCACTTGACTTTTATCTTTGGGGACACTTGAAGAGCAGGGTGTATGCTACACAATCAACACCCGTCAGCAACTGTGGCAACGAGTTCAAGAGGCATGCAGAGAAGTAAGAAACACACCAGGGATATTTGAAAGAGTGCGACAGTCTCTTATGCGCCGAGCCCAAGCCTGTATCAACGAAGGTGGGAGAAACTTCGAGCAACTATTGTAAATACTGTAAAATTCATTGATGTTCAAACATTTATGACAAAATAAAGTAATTGAGGTGATGGTAATCTACTGATCGTTTTCATCCCCTAGACTTTCCTATTTAAACTAAAATGTGTAATATCCCGGTAAATATGACAAATTTCCAAAACCGTCACATAGTAAAGTATATTTATTATTGCTAGGTCTATTCATTCTGAAATTTATGAAAGGTATTTATGAAACACCCTGTATATATAGAACGTCTGTAAGGTGAGACATTGGAATAGAAGGGAGAGCTGGTTTTGTGTGGCAAGTGTAGTCGATGTATAAGTTTCCGGTTTAGATTCGTAACAAGTATAATACTGTATGCTATGCTATCGAATATATTTAGCAGTGATTTTTTTATTAATTATTACCTCACATAATGTATAGCCTTCTTTATTTACGAGATTATAGAAGACAAACAAACCTGTGCAAAATAACTAGAATGCAGGTATAAAACAAGATATCATTACAAACTTTGGGGAGTAACCTCACGACCTGATATACTTGTTGATACTTCCTTTTCGTCTGCAAGGCTTCATATTTGTATTTATTTATGTAATTATTTATGTAATTAACTTTATTTATTGCAATAACAGCCAAAACAATGAGCAGTTAAAATTAGAATTATCTGTCTTCAATAGCAAATGTAGCGGATTTCAAACGTGTCAGAAAATTTGCCTTCGTTCATCCCACCAAATATTAAATTACGTCGGTCAGTCATTCAATATTAAGTTTTGGAATCCTTAACTCCTTCTGTACCGGCGACGCCTTCATAATTTTATGCTAGGTATATGTAAACGATTTTGTGCAGCTGAAGAAGGATATGTAGTAGTAAAAACAGTTCAGTGATATAGTTCGAAGCCTGTTAATTGTTGGAGGCCCTCTTTATACTGAATAAAATAGTCTGATAGTAGGTAAAATTAAGCTACAAATACAGCATCGGTACTGAAAGGGTTAAGAGAGGGTAAGGGGGATCAGTAGTTTCATAGAACAAAAAACATTAGTTACAAAAGAAAGCACAACAAATCAACGCCCCACCCTAACCCATCTATTACTACACAATCACTTCTTGTCCATCTGCTCCTGAATTCAATGGTTTTAGCTTACATTAGATGCCTTGAATTTCTACAGCAAGGCCCACTCATAACAACTTATTGGTACAAAACCCTTCCAAGTTTATCAAGTTAAGGGGGTACTGGTTGTTTATCAAGTTAAGGGGGTACTGGTTATTTATCAAGTTAAGGGGGTACTGGTTGTTTATCAAGTTAAGGGGGTACTGGTTGTTTATCAAGTTAAGGGGGTACTGGGTGTTGAGCAAGTTAAGGGGGTACTGGTTATTTATCAAGTTAAGGGGGTACTGGTTGTTTATCAAGTTAAGGGGGTACTGGTTATTTATCAAGTTAAGGGGGTACTGGTTGTTTATCAAGTTAAGGGGGTACTGGTTATTTATCAAGTTAAGGGGTACTGGTTTATCAAGTTAAGGGGGTACTGGTGTTTATCAAGTAAAGGGGGTACTGGTTGTTTATCAAGTTAAGGGGGTACTGGTTGTTTATCAAGTTAAGGGGGTACTGGCTATTTATCAAGTTAAGTGGGTACTGGTTATTTATCAAGTTAAGGGGGTACTGGTTATTTATCAAGTTAAGGGGGTACTGGTTATTTATCAAGTTAAGGGGGTACTGGTTATTTATCAAGTTAAGGGGGTACTGGTTGTTTATCAAGTTAAGGGGGTACTGGTTGTTTATCAAGTTAAGGGGGTACTGGTTATTTATCAAGTTAAGGGGGTATTGGTTATTTATCAAGTTAAGGGGGTACTGGTTTATCAAGTTAAGGGGGTACTGGTTGTTTATCAAGTTAAGTGGGTACTGGCTATTTATCAAGTTAAGGGGGTACTGGTTATTGATCAAGTTAAGGGGGTACTGGTTATTTATCAAGTTAAGGGGGTACTGGTTATTATCAAGTTAAGGGGGTACTGGTTGTTTATCAAGTTAAGTGTGTTCTGGCTATTTATCAAGTTAAGGGGGTACTGGTTGTTTATCAAGTTAAGGGGGTACTGGTTATTTATCAAGTTAAGGGGGTACTGGTTGTTTATCAAGTTAAGGGGGTACTGGTTGTTTATCAAGTTAAGGGGGTACTGGTTATTTATCAAGTTAAGGGGGTACTGGTTGTTTATCAAGTTAAGGGGGTACTGGTTATTTATCAAGTTAAGGGGGTACTGGTTGTTTAAGTTAAGGGGGGTACTGGCTATTTATCAAGTTAAGGGGGTACTGGTTGTTTATCAAGTTAAGGGGGTACTGGTTGTTTATCAAGTTAGGGTACTGGTTATTTATCAAGTTAAGGGGGTACTGGTTATTTATCAAGTTAAGGGGGTACTGGTTGTTTATCAAGTTAAGGGGGTACAAAGGAGTACAAAGGAGTACAAAGGAAATCAAGCAACAACAGATCTAGTGACCCTTCTAGGTTGCTTGTCCTCCAAAACACTGAGGATCAAGTGTCCAAACAGTGGTTTAGAGTGGGTAAGGGAACATTGGAAAGGGAAATACTGCCCTGGAACTAATGTCCGTGGCAGGATTAGGAAGTTAGTAGGGGACAGATGGGTTAGTAACTGAGGGGGGGATAAAATAAAGTTATTCATTTACAAACGCAGTCAGTCGCGGGTTTGATGCGAGATATTTGTCTAGGCGGAGTTTAAATGAATCAACGGTGATGCAGTCTATAACGTTTCGGGGAAGCCCATTCCACAAGTTGACAACTCGATTGAAGAAGAAATTCTTAGATTCGTGTGAGTTAAAAGATTTACCAATAATTTTGCAACCGTTTCCCCGCGTGTAATTAGATTGGTCGATAGTGAAGTACTTACTACAGTTCATATTGTCGATGCCTTTGATGATTTTGAACACTTGAATTAAGTCACCTCTTAATCTGCGCTGGGTTAAAGGAAATAGATTTAATTCTCTAAGACGCTCTTCGTATGGTTTGTTCTTTAGGCTAGGTATCATTTTGGTAACTCTACGTTGAACTCGTTCTAGCTTGTTTATATCTTTTTGGTAATAAGGGCACCAGGATTGAACGCAGTATTCCAGAAGAGGGCGGACTAATGAATTGTAAAGGGTTAGGATAACTTCTTTGGATTTATGCTCAAATGACCTGCCTATAAAGCCAATTATTTTGTTTGCCTTCTTAACAACTTCTGAACATTGTTGACTCGGTTTTAGGTTACTCGATATTGTTACTCCCAGATCGGTTTCTCTGTTTACATTCTTAAGCTGAGTGCCATTCATCGAATAGTTTGCTTTCTCATTTAGGTATCCGATATGTAGTACTTTACATTTATCCGCATTGAAACTCATTTGCCAAATTTGGGCCCAACATGACAATTTATCTAGATTGTGTTGCATATCGTCAACTTGTTCTTTTGAGAGTACGCTATTTGCAATTTTTGTATCGTCAGCAAATTTTGAGATTGTACAGGTGAGACCCTCATCTATGTCGTTGATGTAAATTAGAAAGAGAATTGGTCCTAGTACCGATCCCTGGGGTACCCCGCTACTTACATTGGTCCATTTTGATGCCTTACCGTTTATGACTAATCTTTGCTTTCTGTCGCTGAGCCAATTTTCTATCCATTTCAACACACCGTCTTTTATTCCATGCGCTTTTAGTTTTAGCAGTAAACGTTTGTGGGGAACTTTGTCAAAGGCCTTTTGAAAATCAAGGTATATAATATCTACAGCTTTACTCTCATCGTAGAGGTTGAGGATATCGTGGAAGAAGTCTAAGAGGTTTGTTAAACAGGAACGTTTTTTACGAAAGCCGTGTTGAGTATCTTTAAGTATGTTATTTTCCTCTAAGTGATTTACGAGTCTGTCTCGTATGACCGTTTCTAGCATTTTACATACAACTGAGGTTAAGCTAATTGGACGATAGTTACTGGGTAGGGATTTGCTGCCTTTTTTGAATATCGGTGTTACGTTGGCTAGCTTCCACTGATCGGGCATAGTTCCAGACTGCAAGGATTTATTGAATAGTAATGTCAGTGGTTTAGAGAGCTCATCCTTAGCTTCCTTTAGAACTCTAGGCGAGATTGTATCAGGTCCAGGCGTTTTATTTACCTTGAGTTTATCTAAACAATTCAATACTTCTCTCTCTGTAACGGTGATATTGCTTAGAACATCTGAATTATCAATCTGAATCGGCGATGGTGTAGGGATATCACTGAGGTCTTCTGTTGTAAAAACTGATGCAAAGAAGGTATTGAGGGCATTACTCATTTGTTCTTCGTCTTTGGTGTATTCTCCATTTTCATCGACTAACGGTCCAACAGTTGAAGTAACGACTTTTTTCTTTCTGATATAACTATAGAATTCTTTCGGGTTTGTTTTACTTTGATTCGCAATATGTAACTCTAAGGTCTTTTTACTTTGCTTAATTAACTTTTTGGCTTTGCGTCGTAGCTCTACAAATTTCAGCCGTTCTTCGTCATTTTGTGAGGATTTTAATCTATCATTAGCAAATTTTTTAGCAAGCAGGCAGTTTGAAATATCTTTATTCCACCATTTGGGCTTATTATTATGGCCTGGACGCCGAGTTTTTGATGGTATGCAATCTTGCACTGCTTTTAGGTAAGTGGCTTCGAATAACTTCCAAGATGTATTTATGTCGTTATTGTGAATTAAAAAGCTCCAGTCAGTTTCTTTAAACATAGCTCTAAGTTTATGGAAGTTTGCTTTCTTGAAATTAGGGACTTTTTCGATGCTACTATTTGGTTCGTTACTAGTAAACTTTAAAGTGAAAGTTATCGTACGATGGTCGCTGTTACTGAATTCATCACCAACATTCAAATTCTCTATTAATTCTTCTTTTGTTGCAAGTACAATGTCAAGAACGTTATTACCACGGGTCGGCGTTCCAACAAATTGATAAAGCGAACTCTCTTGCAAGTTCGTATACAAGTCATGTCCGGAGTGTGAAGTAAGAGTATCGCCCCACTTGGTCACAGGTAAATTAAAGTCACCAAAAATTACGGTATCTTGTGAGTTACTTACATCTGCAATTTGTTCGTAAATTTCTCGGTCAGTTTGCACTGATTGAGCTGGAGGTCTGTATATTAATGCAAGTATTATTTTTGTACCTTTATTATTCTTTATTAGCACAAAAGATGCGTCGACGTTCACAATTTGAGGTTTTGACAAGAGGGTAGGGTTAAGACTTTCTTTGATATAAAGTAAAACGCCACCTCCATTTCGATTTATTCGGCTTTTCTCAAACATTACATAACCGGGAAGTGAATACTCTGCTAAAAAGTCTCTATCTTCTGTATTGAGCCAAGATTCTGTTATGCCAATCACATCATAATTTTCTGTGAACACTAGCTCCTCTAAATCTGAAAATTTATTGCGTATGCTACGAGCGTTTGCATAGAAAACCTTTAAATTTGTTATTTTAGAACTCACGGAACGCTCTTTAATAATATTTTTGGTTCTTGTCGGATCTACATTTATGTTCATGGCTGTCCTCGGTCCTCGCTCTCTTCGGTCCTTATCGCTGGTGGTCCTCGGTTGCCTCTGTTTTTTTCTTGGCGTTGGATGATTTATGTCACTGCTGCTTCTTCTCGGATGGCGTTTTTTGATCCATGGCTGCGGACTGCTTCGTGTAGGAGACGACCCATGCGTGCTGAACCCACAGGGTTTAGATGAGTGCCATCCTTGCGGAACAGAGTAGGCTGGTTGTAGAAGTTGTCCCAGAGGTTGATGAATTCAACTTCTTCCCTCAGACACAAATGTTTTAGTCGGCTATTTGTGCTGAAAGCCTTGTCGTAGAATTTGTCAGGTGCGTCGATCTTGGGGAGAATGCCTGAGATGATGATATTCCTTGACTTGTTTTTGTAGTGCTGGATCATCTTGCGATATTTCTCCATCAACTCTTCGGATCTGGTGCGCATGACGTCATTTGAACCAGCATGGATGACAAAAAGGGTATTTTCATTTGCATCCTTTGTGGTATCTTCGAAGGCTTCCACAATGTCGTCCAGTCCAGCTCCTGGGATGCAAAATCTTTTTCGTTGATTTGGGACTCTGTCGCAGAACTCTTCGACCTGTCCTCGTAGGATGGAATCCCCAACGAGCCTGGTCTCTTCTGGTTCGTCTTCCATCTCTACCAATATCTCAAATCTGTTGGACATTGTGACTGGTAGATGAGACCTTTTCTGCGTTGGCCGTGCACTGGTTGTTTATCAAGTTAAGGGGGTACTGGTTGTTTATCAAGTTAAGGGGGTACTGGTTGTTTATCAAGTTAAGGGGGTACTGGTTATTTATCAAGTTAAGGGGGTACTGGTTGTTTATCAAGTTAAGGGGGTACTGGTTGTTTATCAAGTTAAGGGGGTACTGGTTATTTTTTGGTCTACTTATTTATGTATATATTTATTTTCTAGTAACCTCGCTAGACCTCCGTCAAGCTAAACAAAATCATCCCCCAGACCCCCCTTCAAGATAAATTTGTACATTTTTCGGTAGAAACATTTCCAGGCTGAAGGTCAGTTCCTCTTAAAATTGCAGCTTCGCTATCGCTCACCAGAAACAAATCAACACCTAAATGGAACGAAAGGTCTTTATAGTGACAAAGAAATGAGGCGAAAGGTCTTAAAATCGCCAAACTAATGAGACGAACATCTTTAAAACTCAAAGCTAATGTGACTAAACATGAGGGAGAAAAGGCAACTACCTCGCTCATAAAGAGGTACTAAATTCTCAAGTATTTACCTGCACATGACCTTCCACCATTTCCCTCACATACACATAAACCGACACCTTCCCCCATTTCCCTCACACACATAAACCAACACCTTCCCCCATTTCCCTCACACACACATAAACCAACACCTTTCCCCATTTCCCTCACACACACATAAACCAACACCTTCCCCCATTTCCCTCACACACACATAAACCAACACCTTTCCCCATTTCCCTCACACACACATAAACCAACACCTTCCCCCATTTCCCTCACACACACATAAACCAACACCTTCCCCTATTTCCCTCACACACACATAAACCAACACCTTCCCCCATTTCCCTCACATACATATAAACCAACACCTTCCCCCATTTCCCTCACACACA
Organism: Paralithodes platypus; assembly: GCA_032716605.1. Taxonomy (NCBI): domain Eukaryota; kingdom Metazoa; phylum Arthropoda; class Malacostraca; order Decapoda; family Lithodidae; genus Paralithodes; species Paralithodes platypus. The sequence goes on from CM064559.1 coordinate 751,540, forward strand.
CATAAACCAACACCTTCCCCCATTTCCCTCACACACACATAAACCAACACCTTCCCCCATTTCCCTCACACACACATAAACCAACACCTTCCCCCATTTCCCTCACACACATAAACCAACACCTTCCCTCATTTCCCTCACATACACATAAACCAACACCTTCCCCCATTTCCCTCACACATACATAAACCAACACCTTCCCCCATTTCCCTCACACATACATAAACCAACACCTTCCCCCATTTCCCTCACACATACATAAACCAACACCTTCCCCCATTTCCCTCACATACACATAAACCAACACCGCAATTATTGGGCGTGAGCAATATATGAACCACAGAGATGCAGTATTACCAAACACACACACACACACACACACACACACACACACCAATGGCAACCGCAAGGAAACTATTGTGTGTATAAAACGTTACCATGGAGACGAGTAAGTGAACTATCCTCGGTAAAAACATATCAAACACAGATGCAAGTAGAGAACAAAATCGTGTGTAAAAGGTGTGGATAGGCTGTGGCGGAAGGGAAACCACCACGACCCTGTTTATATTAAATGTTGATAATGGAGACGAGTAAACCCGGTATCACACGAAAGCTTTTATAGTCAACATTCGTTAATCAACATTTTTCTGGCAACATTTCTGGAGTATTTTGTACTGGTATCGGAAACTAGACTGATGATAGATACAATTAAGTAGCAGAAATATTATAAATGTTAAACTCATAAGCTGCCAGACCAGTGTTAAGGATACATGTTGAGGGAAAAAGCGCTCGTGTGATACTGGCTTAAGTGAAATATCCTCGGTAAAAACATAACAAAAACACAGATACAAGTCAAGAGAAAATCGTGTGTAAAAAGTGTGGAGGCTGTGGCGGGAGGGAGAGACCACGACCACGACGACAGGATGCCCCGGGGAGCCTTCGGAGACAAGGACACGACACGACAGGGCCTCGGTTTTACTTTATATTTTCTTTGTTTCTTTACCGATGCCTAGCGTGTTACATAAGGAAGTCGGGATGGGTGTTTATGCGTTGTTTCTTGTAGCGGCGGCGTGCTCGTTTGTTCCATATATTGTGTCGTCCCTGTTTTGGTTTGTCTATTTTGCAAGTTTTACATTATAATTACTCTAGGAAAAGACAATGAGTCCTGCTTCCCTTTATTTATTTATTTGTATTTAGGATTAGGCTATCTATTTGCATATCATTTAAAAACATACACATTTTACTTTCTTAATGTTGCCTATGCACAAGAAATCGTCTAAAATTTATTTTAATCACATTCTTAATCCAACTTTATTTCCATAGTACGAAATATAAAATACATGCCACACGTATATATACTATATGAGTGTACGAATTCAGAAGTATTTGAGGCATGACTAAAGACAACAGTGTCTTCTTTGGATCTGATACTGTGTTAACATATAATACGGTTTAAAGTTGTATAACTGATTTAGTATTCAGTTGCAAATGCCTTTAACGAAGCTTTTCTAGATAATCGGCATAATCTCAACTATCTATGCATTGTTCGAACGAAGAATTGCCTGGTCTGAAATTCGGAAGTGTAAATATTCAGATGAAGAATTTGTTTAACAAAAAATATGTCCCACAGTAATGTTGTAGGTGGTATATATTGTTGACACATGGAAGTAAAATATGTCCCACAGTAATGTTGTAGGTGGTATGTATTGTTGACACATGGAAGTAAAATATGTCCCACAGTAATGTTGTAGGTGGTATGTATTGTTGACACATGGAAGTAAAATATGTCCCACAGTAATGTTGTAGGTGGTATGTATTGTTGACAGATGGAAGTAAAATATGTCCCACAGTAATGTTGTAGGTGGTATGTATTGTTGGCACATGGAAGTAAAATATGTCCCACAGTAATGTTGTAGGTGGTATATATTGTTGACACATGGAAGTAAAATTAATGATCTCGTATGTGATCTAAATGTTTGTATATTCTTTTAAGCAAGTTTCATACTTCAAGGAGATATATAAATTATTGGAAGATGCAATTAAGGTAAAAGCTGCATTATTTGTGTGGAATACATACACTTTAATTATTTAACTTGACTTTTATTACCAGGAAGAATACTAATTCAAAATTGCTTTAGGTAGACGAGATATTACATACTAATACATTCAATTTGCATAAGTAGTCTGCAGTATTATAATATTATAATATCCTTCAATATTGAAGAGTATTATCAATGTCTAAAGTCATTTTTATTCTACCTCACCTAAACATACCAAGTATGTATCAAGTACATCTCACATTTGTTTTTTCTATGTGAGTAAGGGAGACAAAAGGTAGAACTGCCTGTATCGAGTGCCTCCCCCAGAGTTGAAAGAGTGACAGGGCCAAAATCAAGGGACGTTCGAGCCAAAATGCCTGGACACACGGAGTTTGAAGCAATTTAAGTCATAGGAAGAGGGAAAGACTGATTCTGGGAGAGAGTTCCAGAGCTCAACAGTTGAATGGAAGAAAGTCTGAGAATACCGTTTCACTCTTGGGTTGGAGAGTTGCACAGAGTAGGGGTGGGATTGTGTTGCAAGACGGGTACTACGTACCCTACGTAGAGGAGGTGGTATACACTGGGAAAGATCTGAGGAACATTGATTATTATAGTAGCGATAGAATAGCGAGAGAGATGCAACATTGTGGCGAATAGAGAGATTGCAGAGAGTTGGTGAGTGGGCCGGAGTTAACGATACGAAAGGCTTTCCTTTCTACTTTGTCTAGGACTGTGGTGTGAGAGGATCCTCCCCACACATGTGAACAATACTCAATACAAGGACGCACTGTGCCCCTGTACAGAGCAAGAAGCTGTGCAGGGGTAAAGAACCTCTTGAGCACACCCAGCTTCTGGGAGGCTGCCATAGCAAGACTGGTAATATGGTCCTTCCAAGTGAGAGCAGAAGAAAAAGAGACACCGAGCATGTTGAGAGAAGATGAAGGATTGATTTTTGTATTGTTGAATTGTAAGGGATAGTCCCCTGGGAGTTCTGAATGGGTAGTAAGATGAAGAAATTGGGTTTTGGAAGCTTTAAAGGCAACAAGGTTCTCTCCGCCCCAACTGGAAATAGTAGTTAGATCAGAAGATAAGTGTTGTATGGCTTCATTACGTTTGTCTTTGAGGGATTGCTGGCTGGGGCGTTCTGGAAAACTAATTGAGTAATACACTGGAGCTACTAAATGTTTTATACACCCAGCTGAACTAGAGCCACTGACAGCCAGTATATACACTATATATATCGATCTAACTATATACAGTTTATATTATATATTATATATACAGTTTATATATACCGGTATATATATATTGACTCATTTATCTAGTATTAATGTATTTACTTAACTTTTTAATTACATTTTTTCATTACCTTATGTATCAGTTTGCTTCATGTTATTTAGTAGTTTATCCATATATTTATTTGTATTGACTTACTCATTTCTGTATATGTTTATTGCTTACTAGGCACGCGGATATTTCCTGTGCCAGTTGTCTCACCACGTCACTAACTTCCTGTTAACTCTCTCTCTCTCTCTCTCTCTCTCTCTCTCTCTCTCTCTCTCTCTCTCTCTCTCTCCCTCTCTCTCTCTCTCTCTCTCTCAGTAAGTATATATATATATATCTCATTAATCAAGGTTATGCCTTATTGTATATATATATTTTTTAATTGTCCTATACCTATCTTTATTTTCATGGTCACCGTCCACTTCCTGCTTTCTCTCTCTCTCTCTCTCTCTCTCTCTCTCTCTCTCTCTCTCTCTCTCTCTCTCTCTCTCTCTCTCTCTCTCTCTCTCTCTCTCTCTCTCTCTCTCTCTCTCTCTCTCTCTCTCTCTCTCTCTCTCTCTCTCTCTCTCTCTCTCTCTCTCTCTCTCACAAAAAGCACTTCCTTGCAGCAACTACCTCTCCCCCCACCCCCACGTCGTTTTAAAGTAGTTTTCTCGTTGCAACATTCCTCTCTACTCAAGTTTGTTTGGCTTAATTGGCTACTTTATACAATACACATTTGTAGTTAACTGGTGTTTATGTTTGAAGGTGATGTATTCGCAGCCAAAGTAAATATTGTTTTTCGTAAACTGAGTACATAGAACACATTGAAGTGACATCACCATATAAGTGAAGTAATTCTGGGTGGCTAAGGGATTTTATGCATGTGTAAATGTACGTACTTACAATACCCCTTAAGTCCATTAATTTTGTTGTGGCATTGGACCAGATACTTTCCCTGACCATCGTATCCAAAATATCAGTAGCATAGTTCTAGCACCATTAATACTAAACACAGAAGTCATAACTGGGTATTATGATTTGTCTATTATCTTGAATATGAGCAAAGGTTCTGGGTAAGATGGGCATATACTCACTTTCTGTAAGAAAATATATAATTATTTAATTTTCTCATAGAAAACGAGCGTATTCCTATCCATTAAAGCGCCTGTGGTATTAGGAAGGTATGGCGCCTTAGACAGAGAGTAAGCTGAGAATACAGTGGCGTGTTATGGTGCTGACCTCGCCGTAACTTATGGCTTATTTTAGCATCCAGGTCTGGGGGAAAATATCGTCTAATAAGTACAACCTTTTTCTTCTAATAATTACTATTTCGTTTGTATATTAACGTTGATAATAGTAAATAATAAAATTACAGCCAACTCACTGTAAAAGGGTTAATTCATCTAAGATTTGTTTTTTTCTAGCGGTACATGTTTATGTACACTCGACCAAAAAAACAAAACAATTACACTAACGCTCTAAACATTCTGGAAGTGGGTCGAAATCTTATGATAATACCTCACAGACGTATGTTTCACCCGATTCATTCCGTTCACACTAGATTATTTACAGCTCACCAGTGTAAATATTGTTTTTGGTCGAGTGTACATCACAACACAAAGGTCATTTTAGGCAGTTCAACATATTAAACAAAGTTGCATTAAGTTTTCTCTGCTCAATCATGTCTCTAGTGGAGATATCATTTGTTTTCACAAGCTTGTTGGTATATAATGTTTGTTCAATGTTAAGCGTTTTTTGTATTTAATTAATTGGTAGTTAAATGTGTATTCTCCCATTTACTTACGGTAATTTTCCTATTTCACATTCCATAAATGCAAGAGGACTTATTAGAGTAAAGTCATTTTGTTTTGATCGCTTACTATCAGCTGACAGAAGGTGATCAATACGTGGATATCCTGGAGGCGATAATCAAAGCCTTATCTGGGGAAGTATGGAAACACTATAGTCTATTTTTTTCCAGCTGATGTTAGATTGCAAAGCTCCCATCAACTTTTCTTAGTTATTTTGAAGATTTTGTAGGGAAATATTGTGTTAATAATTAAAACTTGGCGTTAATAGGATACAGAGACATAGCAGTTTCATATTTTTGCATTAAGTATCGAGAAATCAGCTGCCAAGTGATTCAATTTACCATCATTCACCATTATTCACGAACCACGGGATATAGAGGAAATAATGAAGGTAATGAAGAACACCATCAAGCACAAGAGAAACAACATCCAACAGCTATAAAGGATCAAGTCAAAACTTTAATGCCAATAGAGTGATAGAACACCATCAAGCACAAGAGAAACAATATCCAACAGCTATAAAGGATCAAGTCAAAACTTTAATGCCAATAGAGTGATAGAACACCATCAAGCACAAGAGAAACAATATCCAACAGCTAAAGGATCAAGTCAAAACTTTAATGCCAATAGAGTGATAGAACACCATCAAGCACAAGAGAAACAATATCCAACAGCTATAAAGGATCAAGTCAAAACTTTAATGCCAATAGAGTGATAGAACACCATCAAGCACAAGAGAAACAACATCCAACAGCTATAAAGGATCAAGTCAAAACCTGAATGCCAATAGAGTGATAGAACACCATCAAGCACAAGAGAAACAATATCCAACAGCTATAAAGGATCAAGTCAAAACTTAATGCCAATAGAGTGATAGAACACCATCAAGCACAAGAGAAACAATATCCAACAGCTATAAAGGATCAAGTCAAAACTTTAATGCCAATAGAGTGATAGAACACCATCAAGCACAAGAGAAACAACATCCAACAGCTATAAAGGATCAAGTCAAAACTTTAATGCCAATAGAGTGATAGAACACCATCAAGCACAAGAGAAACAATATCCAACAGCTATAAAGGATCAAGTCAAAACTTTAATGCCAATAGAGTGATAGAACACCATCAAGCACAAGAAAAACAATATCCAACAGCTATAAAGGATCAAGTCAAAACTTTAATGCCAATAGAGTGATAGAACACCATCAAGCACAAGAGAAACAATATCCAACAGCTATAAAGGATCAAGTCAAAACTTTAATGCCAATAGAGTGATAGAACACCATCAAGCACAAGAGAAACAATATCCAACAGCTATAAAGGATCAAGTCAAAACTTTAATGCCAATAGAGTGATAGAACACCATCAAGCACAAGAGAAACAATATCCAACAGCTATAAAGGATCAAGTCAAAACTTTAATGCCAATAGAGTGATAGAACACCATCAAGCACAAGAGAAACAATATCCAACAGCTATAAAGGATCAAGTCAAAACTTTAATGCCAATAGAGTGATAGAACACCATCAAGCACAAGAGAAACTATATCCAACAGCTATAAAGGATCAAGTCAAAACTTTAATGCCAATAGAGTGATAGAACACCATCAAGCACAAGAGAAACAATATCCAACAGCTATAAAGGATCAAGTCAAAACTTTAATGCCAATAGAGTGATAGAACACCATCAAGCACAAGAGAAACAATATCCAACAGCTATAAAGGATCAAGTCAAAACTTTAATGCCAATAGAGTGATAGAACACCATCAAGCACAAGAGAAACAATATCCAACAGCTATAAAGGATCAAGTCAAAACTTTAATGCCAATAGAGTGATAGAACACCATCAAGCACAAGAGAAACAATATCCAACAGCTATAAAGGATCAAGTCAAAACTTTAATGCCAATAGAGTGATAGAACACCATCAAGCACAAGAGAAAACAATATCCAACAGCTATAAAGGATCAAGTCAAAACTTTAATGCCAATAGAGTGATAGAACACCATCAAGCACAAGAGAAACAATATCCAACAGCTATAAAGGATCAAGTCAAAACTTTAATGCCAATAGAGTGATAGAACAGAATAGTAAAATGTTTTAACTGCCAGGAGTCAAAACATTCATAAATTAAGAAGAATCATTCCTTAAATGTGATATCTCCCGTAACGCCCCAGATGTTGGGCCGGGTAAACAGTCTACGGGAAAATGATCTAACTTGAATGATCGCTGATGGAGAAGAAGGCTCAACCATTGTATAGATAAGTCGTTTATTGAGCTTCTGCCGATATATTAGAAAAGAGTGTTACCCGAGGAAAATCCAGAAAGACGAGGATAAGCACCAATAATAACTGAAAATGGCAAGGGGGAAGGAGTAGATTGACCATAAAATATCCAGGATGATTCTCTATAAGAGAGTAATACATGGGAACCATATTTTATTGAGAGATTCAGCCTTGTGAAACTATACATATAAATGATATCCCATCAAAACAGTGGGTGGTAAAGATGTAGACCATAGTTGTTTACTGCTTAAAAGCTTTAGAAAATAGGAAAACGTGGTGTTGACCCATACAGACTCTCACCATTCAAGTACTTGGAGTCAGGGGGAAAAAAGCTTAAAAGTTGTAGGAAGCATTGACTCCTGGCAGTACACTGGAAAAACACAAAATGTTCGCAGTGTCTGTATCTTTGGTGGGATCACTAATTCTGACACAAAATGGTATATGGTAGGAATGGACATTAATACGTAATCTAGAAATGCACATCTAATGTAAACTTCAGTCTATTTCCACCCGACATGAAATAATCAAAATATAGTTGCACAGGATAGTAGCAATAGAGGGCTAGCAATTAAAAATTACACATATAAGATCCATATGCAGGGACCTTCTATAAGGCAGCCTTTTAGATGAATATCTATGCAGAGGATAGAAGAGGAGGCAGTAAACAATAAAACAATTTCCTTCCCTCATTCTTTGTTTGACTGAAAATGTGCGCCTTTCATTAACAGTATGTGCTTCATCAGACCCAAGACCAAATAAGTTTATCTCTTTTTAGCTCTTCCCTCACCCTGGTCCTATCTCACCAAGAAATCTCACAAAGCTCCCTTCTCAGCCTCCACAATTTCACCAAGCCTAGTCATTATTTCAAAACCTGATATACAGAGGGATTATATTAAATTTATATATATGAAAAGACGGCGTCACAGAATATTCAGGATACTCCAATATATAAAGTGCATAGAAATTCCTTACGGGCAAATGTTTCGTGACCGATCTACAGGTTATGTAATTTTCATCTTCCTTGGCATCTTATTTCCTTTTCATCTACTTTCTCCGTGTCTTTATTCTCCTCCGTTTTACTATCCCCCCTTAATTCTCCCTTATCCTATCATCTTTTATTCTCCTCCGTTCTCCTAACTCCGTCATTATCCTCCCTTCTTCTATCCCCCCTCATTCTCCTTTCTTCTCCTATCCTCCCTTCTCTATATATCCCCCCTTATTCTCCTCCCTTCTCCTATCCTACCTTATTATCCTCCCTTCTATCCCCCTTATTCTCCTCCCTTCTTCTATACCCCCTTATTTTCCTCCCCTCTCCTATCCCCCCTTATTCCCCTTCCCTCTCCTATCCTCCCTTATTCTCCTCCCCTCTCCTATCCCCTCCCTTCTATCCTCCCTTCTTCTATTCTCCCTTCTCCTATCCCCATTATTCTCCTCCCTTTTCCTATCCCACTTAATTCTCCTCCCTTCTCCTACGCTCTTTTATTCTCCTCCATTCTCCTAACCCCGTTATTCTTCTCCCTTCTCCTATCCTCCCTTATTCTCCTCCCGTCTCTATATATCCCCCCTTATTCTCCTCCCTTCTCCTATCCCCCTTATTTTCCTCCCTTCTCCTATCCCCCTTATTTTCCTTCTTTTTTCCTATCCCCCTTTATTCTCCTCCCTTCTCCTATCCTCCCTTATTCTCCTCCCTTCTCCTATCCCCCTTTATTCTCCTCCCTTCTCCTATTCTCTACTTCATTCTCTACATTTCATCTTTGTATTATGCTTCCTCTCGTCATATTTGGTGTGTGTCGTACTTCCGCACCATATTTCTTCCTATTCTTGCCTGAGCCCCAAACCCCCAAATCCCTGAAATCATTATCGCTGCTTCTGATTATTCAAAATGCCTTACATAATATTTGCATAATGAGTTGTTACGTGACGATGGATCTCCTCTTTCTTCATTATCCTAAACTTCCTTATCAACATCATCATTAACAACATCATCACCATCATCATCTGGATTAGGCTTTTTCTTTTGACCTTCTTCTTTTCGACATCTTATGGCTTGTTCATGATTTTCCTTCCGCATCTTTCTTCGCATACTTTTCGACGCTCCTACATACTCTTATTTATCCTTCCACTTGAATTTGCATCTTAGTCTACTTATTATATTATTATGATTATATATATAGTAGTAGGGATACTCTCCAAATGCTAGTAATACACTGATAGTAAAACCAAAACATTACGAAAATGCCGTAGAAGCTTTTAACGTAGTGAAGTGGTCATAACAAAGGACGGACAGCGTCATCTTGGGGTGGTGATTGGCACAGAAGAGTTCAAGAAGCAATACATGGAAGAGAAGGTCAGAGAGTGGGTAAAAGATATAGAAATACTGGCCAAAATTGCAAAGACGGAACCACAGGCCGCATATTCGGCATTCACATATGGGGTCAAACACTGCTGGACCTACTTGATGCGTACCATTCCAAACGTGAGTCCACAACTTCAACCGCTAGAAGATGCCATCAGAGACAAACTCATTCCAGCTTGGGTAAAGTCCCACACCCCAAATGCTACAGAGAGGGAGTTGCTCGCACTTCCTCCTAGGTTGGGAGGGGTTGGAATCATCAATTATGTGAGGAGGGCAACAACGGAACACCAGAAGTCAGTAAAGATAACAGAATCTCTCACTGAACGCATCGTAGCACAAGATTCTGACGGTGAAGTGGACCATGCGGACATCTACAACATCAGAAAGACCATCACGTCAGTCAGAGAGGCAAAACTCACAGAAAAATGACCTGGCACAATTGATGCGACAACTTTCTCTGAGACTAGCAAGAAAAAAACAAATAGCACAAGAAACGAGTGCTTCAAACTGGCTGACAACGCTACCAATCAAGGCAAAAGGCTTCAATCTCAACAATGGTTGGCCGATTGAAGGATTGCCCGATTGATGCGTTTGTGGAATCAACAACGATGCAGACCACTGCATGATATGTAAGAAGGGAGGATTCATCAGCATCAGGCACGATGAAGTAAGAGATGTAACGGCGAACATGCTCAGGGAGGTGTGTCGAGATGTGTTGAGCGAACCATCACTCATTCCCTTTGGATGGAGAGATCTTGCAGCACAGGACGGCCAACACATCCAATGAAGCACGAGTGGATGTTAGTGCAAGAGGTTTTTGGACAAGAGCACTGCTGCACACAAGAGGAACGAACAAGAGAAGGTCAGGGCATATGGGGAAAGGATCTTAAATATCGAACAAGGCAGCTTTACCCCACTAGTCTTCACCACATCTGGAGGGATGGGACCCAGGACCCAGTGCTTCTATTCAAAGCTTGCAGAGATCATCACATAGAAGAAGCAACAGCCCAGGAGCCAAGTTGTAGCCTGGATGAGGTGCCGTCTATCTTTCTCATTGCTCAGATCAGCATTACTATGCCTGTGGGGAACAAGACTGTCTGCACCACAACCAGCAACGGTGGCAGACGTGAACTGCGAGGCCGGAATGGCAGGAGGGTCGCATAGGGAGGCGACTGGATTGAAGTTGCATGGTAGTAATATAGTGGAATAGTAGGAATAGAGTAATATCTGATGTTTGTAAAATAATTATAATGTATGTACAATATTTAATACAAAAGTAGTAGTAGTAGTACCAGCAGTAGTAGTAGCAATAGTTTTTACATCTCATTGTAGTTTGATTCTTCTTCCTCTTCTTCTTCTTCTTCTTCTTCTTCTTCTTCTGCTTCTTCTTCTTCTTCTGCTTCTTCTTCTTCTTCTTCTTCTTCAACGTGATCTGTTCTACTTCCTTTCGGCGGGTGCCCAACCCCGAAAAGGGTTGAAATAGGGGAGCTATCCCCCCCGCCAAAGGCGGCTTTCTTGGGCCTTTCCTAGCTGATCCTGAGAGGATTGGGTTCTAGTCATGTGGTGATGGGCTGGTCTATCAGAGAGAGAACTAAGCAATCTCTGCCATACCCATAGCTTACTCTGACTGTTCCTTTTACTTATATATTTTCTAGATCTCAAGTGACGGCGTCTCTAACGTGGATTGACCTCCCAATCTACCAAGATTGGAAGCCAAAGCGTCACATTTTTCCCTTGCCCCTCAACTTTCTCTTCATAATTGCTTAGGGACACAGGGCCCTGGGTGGGGCTTTGGTTTCCCGGGCATTTCCGCACCCTCCTCAGCTCCCCGCCATGGAGTGGCTTCGGTCACCCAGGCTTTATTGTGGTCGGCGGGGAGGGTTCTGTGGGGGCGCTCGGTTATGGCCTTGGCCTTGCTCGGGGCCTTGGGGCTGTTCGGCCAGGCAGCTTGGGGAACAACAACAACAACTTCCTTTCACATTCTCCTTAATCACAATCCTATTCTTCTCCATCACCACCTTATTCCTATGTGTCTGAACCGGGTGAGGCAACACAAAGGCCTCCCTCAAATAAACTGCTGATGCGAGACCCCAGATATAAGCCTCGGGTTGGTAATGAGCTTCGATTATTACGAGTGGGGTTATTGGAATTCCTTGCATGGCTGAGGTCGTGGTGGGGGGGCAAAAATGGCTGGTGGAGAGGAGACGGAAGAAAGAGAAAGGGGGGGGGGGGCCGTGAGGGAGGTAGTACAAAGGAGTACAAAGGAAATCAAGCAACAACAGATATAGTGACCC